>PVLC010022565.1:0-26562 GCA_004027655.1 Graphiurus murinus
TATATATGTAAATGGTAGTGAAGAGGGGCTTTTTTGTTTTCTTTTTTAATAGAAATGTTTTAAATGCTTTGAATTACTTGTGAGTCATATACCCCAAAACACCCAGTAATCTTTCATCACAAAATAATTCGATGTTATGCACATATATGAATGTATCACTATGGATCTCATTATCATGAGCAAATATGATGCATCAATTAAAAAAAGAAAGAAAGAAATGTGGAGATATATCTATCAGTGGACAACTTAGTGGGGTGTCACACTTGGCCATAGCTACTCTTTCTTCTGGGACCTCATCAGGGAGAAACTGAGATCCCTTTCAAGAGTTTCACCAATACCCCAGACCCCATCCTCTGCTCATCCTGAGTGCAGTTCCTACCCCTGATGCTTCTCTTGCAAGTGAGCCCCACCACAGGTAGACAGCAGGCAGCACATCCACAGACATACTCAGCTAGAGAGGTGACCCTGCACCAAGATGGAGCCACAGCTGCTTCTAAGTAACCGGATGAGTGGAAGCCACGCGTCAGGTGCTGTTTCCATGGTGGAGTCACATTCTTCTGTCCTACCCTCTGCTACTAAATGTGCACACAATTAATACAGATCTCGCAGTGTTGATTCAAGGCGCTGTTGAGATGCTATATGTCCAACTTTAAAATGCTTATGCAAACATGAATTGCCCCATGGTGAGGGTATTTGAGCACGATCTTCCCCAACCCTCTTGATATCTCTTCATGAGACAGACTAGGTCTGTTCATAAAACATGATGCTAAGCAACATGCAAAAGTGCGGCCTACCCGTTTGGCTGCTCTGCTGCATCTAGCTTTCTCGCTATTCACTTTTGGGCCTCTCTGTTCTGAGAAGCATTTGGACTGTGGGAGGTACTGGACTCAGCAGTGTCTCCTTTATATTACCTTTGGTACTCTCCCTCTCAGTCCACACACTACATCCTGTTAGGTAAGTGACTCCTGCCTCCTTCCTGGTCTCCTGCAGGCTGAACTGACCCCAAACAGCCCTTTGCTGGAGAAGGAAACTGAATAAATATGCACAGAGTTGGAGATAAAAATGGAGAAGAAAATCTAAGAAATTCAGCCTGTTTACCTAATAAATCTAGATAAAATTAAGAAACTTGGAGGGGGCATCAGGGAGTGTAGCTCAGTAGTAGAGCACTTGTCTGTTGTCTGTCATGCACAAGACCATGGGGTTCCACTGCCAGCACTGCTCAAAAAAAAAAAAAATAAAAGAATTTTTAAGTAAGGAAGCTTAAGGAAAAATTACTAAAGAGATTTAACAAACAGAACAAACAATATGATGCAGCTTTCTTTAGTATATTGATGGCTTATTGATTTAAATAGAATATTAAGTAGCAATACTTACATAGTTAAAAATTAGACAAAGAACAAAATATTTCTTAACAAAGACTTTGTTGTTATTTTTTCTTATGTCAAACTTCATTTTGACTTCTGATCCAAAATTTTGCCCTAAATCAATGCTGCACAAAAACTGTTGAAGTAATTTTAGTTATGAGTGAATTTTAGTTACTGAGTGAATACTTCCTTTCCCAGAAAAGGGACCTCCTGAAAATAAAAAAGAGACCAGTAGAGTAGAGAAAGGGGATTTGGGAGGGAGGAGGGGAGGCAAAAGGGAGATACAGAGAGTGGGGAATTCTTTTCCAAGCCCAGGGTCAATCAATTTGCACTTTCGAAATAGAATTTGATGACATTTAATACTGGCTGTCTTAATGCAAAGGTTGAGAAAAGGTTACTGAGTCAGTTGACATTTACTATGTACCCAACAAGTGTGAAACTTTAGTAAGTATTAGGTATGAGGGACTTTATGGATAGATCTGAATGATTCTCAGAAGACTTATTCAATGGAGAAAAAGTGACCCTTATCCACAAGCGAAAGCAGACCACAAATTTTATATTATTACTACTGAAACTCAGGAAAACATTTTAACCTTATTCTTGGGTCAGAGGGAGCTATGAAATCAAGTCAGTGATAAAGCAATCAGCCAGGAACAGAAAGAATAATAGGGTAGGAGATTAGATGTAATTAAATACTGATATCTCCAAATTAACTAGGACTGTGCTAGAAATCATATTAGTATTTGTTGATGAAGCCATTCAAATATCCTTACTTTCCCCAAATCCCTTTGCAAATAGCACACTGGAGATTGCCTGGCTCTGAAATCCATCACATAATATTTTCTCTGCACACACATGCAAAAATATATCCTGAGATTTTTTTTGAGACAGTTTGAAAACTTTTAAACACTTTTTTGCTTTTATAGTCCCCATATAATTTAACTTTTCATGGCTGTGGACATACTTCTTAAAAATATGTTTTTCTTAGTTGGGTGTGGTGGCGCACACTTGTAATCCTAGTACTTGGGAGGCGGAGATAGGAGGATTGCATGTTCAAGGCCAGCCTCAGCTACTTAGTGAGGCCCACCACCACAACTTAGTGAGACAGTTTAAAAAAAGAAAAAAAAAGAGTTAGGTCCAGAGGTAGAATGCCCCTGAGTTCAATCCCCGGCACCCCTCACCTCCCCCAAAAAAATTCCTTTTTTTATTGTGACAAATTTACATCACATGAAATTTAACATTTTAACCATCTTCAAGTGTACAATTCAGTGGCATTAAGTACAGTCACAATGTTCTGCTGCTTTTTTTTTTTTCTGGCCAAATATAATTCTGAATGTGCTTGCGACAGAGATAGATGAAGTGTTAGCTAAGAATTGTAGTCAGTTTAAAGACATTTCATAATCACAGGATAGTTACTAGGGAACAAATACACATCCCACAAGAACTGAGTAGACCCGGAATACCATCATGAAGAGTCAGGAAAGTCCCATCCCTGTTGAGCAATGTGCAGCCTTGGCTCTTTATTGGAACAGGATTGTCTATGGCAGGCCAACACAAACTTGGCCCTGCTGCATAATTAATGAACTGGGAAGTGGATTAACAAGATTTCTCTCTAATTAATGTTTCCCTAATATCTGGCAAGAAAGCAAAGCTGCATTAATTAGTAGAGTGGTGGTAGTGGTGGTGGTGGTGGTGGTGGTGGTGGTGGTGGTGTGTGTGTGTGTGTGTGTATGATTGTGTGTGTATGTTGTGCTTGTCTGTAGGCATAGTTTGACATGTTTCATTCAAAGCCTTTTTCTTCCTCTGCTCTTATCTTCCACCCCTCCTTCCCGCCCCCCCCCCCTCAATCACTCCTTTTGTTCTTCTCAGGACAACCATTATGTTTTTCTTTGTGGATATGTGAGAAGAAGTAGCAGATTGAATGATTCTATTTTTAGATGGATGTCTGAGCATACATGAATTAATCAATAGCTTATAATCCAGGTGATAAAAGGCCCCTCCTTTTCTTAGAGCAAAGAGGACATTATGCTCTGTGTATGCAGCTTAACTGCCATCAGTGCTAATGACAATCATGCAGGCAAAGCCCCTTTCTTGAGTTGATAACATGCCCCAGTGTACACCATTGTCAATTACACAGCAACTTCTAATCATCTTGGGAAGCAGGAGAGGCAAATCCCACTGCTGAGCCATAGCACCTCATGTAGGGATTATTGGCCAGCATTAGCTCTCAACTTAAAGTCTTAATTCTTTATTTTCTTTCAAACTTATTCTACTATTGCTAATTAAGTCAAATATTCCCCTAGGAAGCGAGCAAACGTGTTTGCTTGTAATTGGGTGGGAAGGAGTTGAGGATAAGAGAACGGTGAAGGCAAAGAAAAATAATATTTCTGTATTCATATTTTAGGACTACTAAAGTGTGTGGCTCATTGTTTCCAAATCTTAATTTTGATATATGTCTGTAGATAGAGGATCTTCTCTGTGATGTAGAGTTCTGGACCTAAAATAGCCATCACTGAAAGATTTACGTTTCCCCTGGCTAGAAATTTCTTTTTTTTTAATAAGTAGTTATGAAATCTATTATATGCCAGGTATAAGTGCTACAGAGATAGTTAAGATAATGGTTTTCATCAAGGAGCTCCATGACTTGTGAGAGAAATCGACACATAAGCAGATACAGACTTCTGGGTATTTATGGGGTCTGGCTCCAAGACCCATGTGAATACCAAAATTTGCATATGTTCAAGTCCCTTATATAAAATGGCATAGTATTTGCATAAACCTATGCACATCCTCCTATATAATCATAGCTAGATTACTTATAATACCTCATACAAGGTAAACGATAGGTAAATAGTTTCTGCACTATATTGTTTAGGGAATAATGACCCAAAGAGTCTGCTCATGTTCAATCAGACGCAATGTTCTTTCCTGAATATTTCCGATCCATGGTTGCTGTTTCCATGGATGTAAAATGTGCAGACATGGAGGGCTGATAGTACTTTAAGATGTACAATCAGCTCAGTTAGCTGGAGCTGGAGTTCAAGCTCAAGTGGGATGACAGGGGAGGCTGGAGAGTTAGGGAGAGGTCAGCTCCTCTCCTTGTGTTCCATGTTAAAGACTTAATCTTGATAATCTGTCCTAACTATTGCCTTTTGAACATTTTCACTTTAAATATGGATATTTCTTTGACACTTCCTAGTTTATTTTTAAATCATCTGAATTTTGCATCCTGTTTTATAATGTTTGCAATTTTCTTAAAAATAATGTGCTTTTTGTTTCTTTAATAATTTTCACAAGTAATGCTCTAGGAATATTTGCCTAGTTTTTATTTCAGCTTTATTTTACCTTATATGAAAAGCCACATCATATAGCCTTGGCTGTATTAGTGTTCAACTTGGCACACATATCACTGAACAGTCTTATTGTAGAAGAATGACCTGGCTGGCTTTTCTTTCTTTCTTTTTTTTGTAATATTGGGGATTGAACCCAGGGGCATTCTACCTCTGAGCTACACCCTCAGCTCTATTTTTTTTATTCTTTACTTGAATCAGGGTATCATTAAGTTGCAGAGGGCCTCACTAAGTAGCTGAGGCTGGCTGCAAACCTGGATCCTCCTGTCTCAGCCTCCCAAGTACTGGGATTACAAACGTGCACCACCATGCCTGGCTTGGCTTTTCATTTTAAGTAGAACATTCTGATAGATGCATGGAACATAGGTGCCAGGAGGCAGACAGAGGGCCATCAGGGAAACCAGTCCACACTGCTGTAGTTATCTGGGTAAAAGATGATAAAGGACCTGACTTAAATTAGTGATAATAAGAATGTTAGGAGATTAAACCAGAAGAACAAAACCAAAAAAAAAAAAATGATAAAGTTGACTATGCAATAATTAAAAGTTTGTTCCAGTGAAAATATGATAAAATTAAGTTTGAAAGGCAAAAGCTGGGCATGGTGGTACACTCCTGTAATCCTAGTACTTGGGAGGGGGAGACAGGAGCATCACAGGTTCAAGGTCAGCCTTAATTATTTAGCAAGACCCTGTTTCAAAATAAAGAATACAAAAAGGATGAGGGCATAGTTCACAGGTAGAACCCCCTGTGTTTAATCCTCAGTATCCCCTCCCCCTAAAAGTTTGAAAATCAAGGAATAAACTGGAAAGACACTTATGACACATGAATGATATGAGAGATGGGAAGATTGGTATCTCTAACAAAGAGCTCTTATAAATAAAAAAGAAAAAACACTGTAATGGAAAAGTGAACACATTAATTTGTCAAAGAACATAAAAGGCCTGAAAAATGTTATGACCTCATCAAAGGTTTAAAATAAAAACACAAAAGTTATTTTTTATTATTAGATTTGTAAAGATCATAATATATAGATATGTGTCTAAAATATTCATCTCAGTGCTATTAATAATTGAAACTGAAAAATTATTTTCTTTAATGGGAGATTTGTTAGATAAATCATGATATAATCTCCTCAATGGAATATTATGCCATTATTAGAAATGACTGTGTAGGTCTTTATTTGTTGGACTAGATACAAGTGACCTATCATTAAGTGAAAATGGAAGATTACCAAACTTCGTGTATATACATGCCTATTTTATGTAAAATTATGTGTATGTGCTGGAATATGCTTGTGTTTATAGAGATAGCTAGAGGGCTTTCAATTAAACAATAAAGTAGTGCTTGTTTATGGAGAGTAGAATTGGAGATGGTGTTAATGTTTTTTCTTGTGTCTTTTTTATATTATTTGGAATTTAGGCATCATGTATTATTGATTATATATATCATATATATACATATATATTTTTTTGGGGGGGTGCTGGGGATTGAATTCAGGGGCATTCTACCTCAGAGCTACTAGTCCTTTTTTATTGTTCATTTTGAAACAGGGTCTCCCTAAGTTGCTGATGGCCTTACTAAGTTTCTGAGGCTGTCCTTGAACCTGCGATTCTCCTGTCTCAGCTTCAACTCCCTGGGGTTACAGGTGTGCACCACCATGCCTAGGTATCCTTAAATAATTTTTACGTAAATGAGGTTTCATTATTTTTATTTTTAATTTATTTTTTTGTAATAAACAAGAAGGAGATTTTATTACTAATCTGGGTCAGGGTCTTAAGTCTAACCAGGGTTAGGGTTCTGCTAAAGTCCATGGCAGTGGAACCCCAAACCTGGGTTTGTTCAGCCGTATATAGAGATGTCGAGATTTCATTATTTTTAAAATGAGAAGGACTTGATATTTATTTATTTATTTATTTATTTGTTTGTTTATTTATTTATTTATTTATTTATTGGTCAAGAGTGAAAAAGAAGTGCTAGGCAATAAAGCCTTCCAGCTCTCTCATCTCTGTAATTCTCTGGCTTTTGGATGAAAGCCTGCCTTCCTTTCATGTCCTACTCTTTCTCCCCATTATCCTCCCTTATGCTTTGCAACTTCTCATCCCAAACTCTACCCCTCTTACTTTTGTCTCTCATACCATCCGAAATACTTGTTCCATTGTTAACAGTCCCCTGTATCCTGTGCCTTATTTCAGAATTTATTTTATTGGTGCATTGTAATCATACATTGTTGTGAGGTACAAACTGGTAGAGACATACATGCACACAGGTCTCATTTAACCCTTCTCCAATTCCCACCCCATTCCCTCCCCTGTCCCCCTTCTCAGGTTCAGTTTAGTGATTGACTTTGATATGTTTATGAAAGTACATCATGTGCATTAGGGTGTTTCCCCCCATCACTTTCAGTTAAGTCATCTTCTTTGCTCATCTAAGATTCTCCTTCTTTATCTGGAGTCCCTCTTATGCCCCATTTTCTCCCTAGCTTCCTCAAATTAGGGAGAACATCTGATTTTGTACTTTTTGTGACTGACTAATCTCACTTAACATAATGTTTTCCAGTTCCATCCATTTCCCTGCAAATGACATGATTTTGTTCTTCTTCATGGCTGAGTAAAATTCCATGGTGTACATATCCCATAGTTTTGTAATCCATTCATCTGTTGATGGACATCTTGGCTGGTTCCATAGTTTGGCAATTGTGTATTGTGCAGCTATAAACATAGGTACACATGCATTAGTCTGGTAGTTTGGTTTCCATTCTTTTGGGTAGATACCCAGAAGTGGTATCGCTGGATCATATGGTAGGTTCATTCCCAATGGTCTGAGGATCCTCTATACTGTTTTCCACAGTGGTTGTACTAATCTACAATCCCACCAACAATGTTTTAGAGTTCCCACTTCTCCAGACCCTCTCTAGCATTTGTTGTTGCTTGTGATACAACTATTCTTACAGATCTTTCTGATACCAGCATGTGCTGGAGATCTCAATATAGCATCAGAGAGAGTAGAAGATGGAGCAGCTTTTGAGAGCCTCAGTACCGGGTGGATCTGTCTCTGGTGTTCAAGGTAACTGTGGGGCCTGTGGCTAGAATAAGGATTCTCAATGGGTTGCAACATTTGGCGAGGGGCAAGGTGGCCCTCGTGGTCTGTACTGACTGTTCAGGGTCAGAGAATGAGGTCAGAGAGTGGAAGCAATGATCAATCCTAGTAAACAATGTAAGTGAGACTGTCGATACTTTCTTTTTCTCTATTATGATTTTGCTTTGCAAACAAACAAATGAACAAACAAATAAGCCATGCTACTCAGACACAAGCATAAATACTGTCAGTATAAATGTAACCATTAAACACAGTAGTTCTTCAAGGATAAAGAATTTGACGATTGATGAAGGGTCAAAGTCAGGAATATGTCCGCTTCCTGAATCTCATCATTCTTGAGCCACTGCTCCCCAGACAGCGGTTCCGCCTTTCTTGTCGTCATTGAGATGGCTGCCTTTTGAGGCTGACTCATCCCAGCCTCCAAGGGCAAGGGCATTTTTTAGTATGTATTGAACTCGTGCCAAACTATTGTTTCACACTATTATTTTCTAAAAGACAACGTGTACTAGAAATGCGAAACAGGAAATGTCCATCTGACCTTTATTACGGGAGAAGAAATTTTCCAGAGTCCATATGCTGATGTAATTATCTTAAGAGCTTTTTTTTTTTTTTTTTCCCCTTTTAAATTAGTCAGATCCTTGGGAAAATTTTCTTTGCTCTCAATATATAATAGCATATAGCTTATCATCTCTCTCTTTGGGGAATAGAATGCTGCAATTGGCCCAGTAGAGTTTTGTATTCTTTTTCTTTTTTGTAGCACTGGAGATTGAACCCAGGGCATTCTACTTCTGAGATATACTCCCAGCCCTATTTTATTTTTTATTTTGAAAAAGGATCTCACTAAATTGTGGAGAGCCTCTCTAAGTTGGCTGAGGCTGGCCTTGAACCTGCAATCCTCCTGCCTCAGCTTCCCAAGTACAGGGATTAGAGACATGTACCACCAAGCCCAGTTTATATTACTTTTCTAATTAGGTTTTTAGGTATTGTTTTTATTTTCTTGGTCGGTTTGTGTGTGTAAAGCAGAGGTAGTAGTGTATCTTAATTTTTATTTCCTTTAGAGGGTCCTTTATTTTACATAGATTTTTTTTTCTCCGTCTCAAAGGCTTCAACCCTATGTGTTATTCTCTTCTATTCTAGTACTGTGCTTCATACAATTTCCTGTAACATAAACATAGCATAAACAACTTCAATACATGCGGGCTGCAGGTTCAGTGTTCTTCCAGTGGGTACTTCTCAGCATAACTAATTGTTTTTCATTTTAGTCCTATTCTCATCAGCATCAATGCAATACTTTGAAATGAATGGAAATGCTGTACTCACTGAAGGGGTGAAGATTAAAGCTGAACCTGGGTTTAGAAAGGAGTGCGTGTGCATGGAGTGGGGTGGGGTTGGGGGGTGCCTCCCATAGATCTGGTGCTGTTTTCCTCTTTAGGAAGGGCAAAGCAATGAACTGTACTCCATGAAAGAAGGAAAGACTGACTGGTGAGCTGGCCCCCAACCACTGCACACTTGTTGGGTTCACAACAAAGCAGAAGTAGTTCTCTAGCATGTTGAAGTGTGGCATTTGATCTATAGAAGCATAAAGAAGGTGACACTCAGGTGTAAATCAGTTATGACCACACGTCTTGTTTTCCCTCTTTCAAAGACCCTAAGTACCTTCACATTCTCATTTTATATTTGTTTGAATTCTCAGTCTTTTTCATCAGGCTCTACCTCATTCCATTTTCACAGTTGTTCTTTTTCTTGAGTTTTAACAGAATCCTGGGATTTTTTTTCTCTAGTAAAATGCTACCACTAATAGTATAATTCCTAACGTCCATTTGAATTTCTGTGTTTTAGCACATTCTACAAAGGGCATTCTTAAGCGTAGCTGTAGAGGATGAATGACTGGTGTCTAGACAAGCTTATGTCTTTCCATGACCAAAAGTAATCAGGTGAAAAGGGAAAAACTCAATTAGTCTATTGTTTTATCTGCCTGGCCCAAAGCAACCCACATGTATATTCTGAGAATTTTTTTTTCTTGTCGATTTCATTACATATATATATACTTCATGTATATTGATGGTTGGATTTTTATTATGTAGGTAAACAGTACGAAGTTTTGAATGAGAAATAATATTTTTAAATAGACATTTCAGAAACAAATGAGGTCAGTGGGCATCTTGCTGGAGGAAGGTGTAGGTGGTGGGCACTGGTGTAGGAGGAAGTCCTACGTCAGAGGGCTCTGCACACTTTCCCAAAGTACCTCAGCTGTGCTTAAATGCAATCATCATCTTAACCAATAATAATAGGTGCATCTTGCCTTTTCTTACATTAAATTATAAAATTGACAATATAGATATGGCAAATCTTTGTTTTTGAGGATTCCTTTCCTTCTCTAACCTCCACTCTAACAGGTAAATTTCATCTTTTCTAAAGTCTTCAAAAATTATTAGGCTATTATTTAAAAAAAAAAAAAAGGAAAGAAAGAAATACTGTTTTCAAAAGCTACTGTCCAGCCAGGCATGGTGGCCCACACTTGTAATCCCAGTACTTGGGAGGTTGCAGGTTTGAGGCCAGCCTCAGGAGCTTAGCTAGACTCTCAGTAACCTAGCGAGACCCTGTTTCAAAACAAAAATAAAAATAAAAAATAAAAAGGGTTGGGTATGTAGCTTGGAAATAGAATATCTCTGGGTTCAATCTCTAGTACCAGACCAAAAGAAAAGCTACTGTCCATTAGCCAGGAGATCCTGAGTCACCTGAATGTTCTCCATCTTGCAAAGAAGTATGACAAAACTCCTGCCCTGATTCATATATCTGAGCATCCACAGAAGCTAAGGCAGTACATTCATAGCACTCAGGGGAGAAATGAAATGGTAAGACAGTAATGCAGTGCATCTCTGTGCTGTGAGGTGAGGCGTCATATTCAAAGGATAAGGGGACATCAGTATTTGTGCCCTTCCCAAGTGTTCATATTTCACTTTTGCATTGAAACATTCCCTGGATTCCTAAACTATTTAGAGACTACATTAAGGGAGAAAAACTTAAGATGACTAGATAAGATTTACCCAATACAACTTCTATTAGGTAGAACCAGTAAATCATACTTTAGCCAAGGCCCAGAGTTAAATTATTCAGTATCAGTTTCTGACCGTGCTTTGATTTCCCAATAAATGCAATGAGTCAAGGAATATTGAACAGTAAATGTTTAAAGATTTTGTCTGAATAAATACTGACTTTAAAGTTCTGATCCTAATGATACTAGGCACATTGCCTTGAGAAGTTGGGCAGATGGACTTTTGAAGATGAAAGCATAACTTAAATATTTATTAACTGCGCGAATATTTTTTAGAGAAAAAAAAGAATATTAACTGGGCACTGTGGTGCATACCTATAATCCCAGTACTTGGGAGGCTGAGAAAGGAGGATGGCAAGATCAAGGCCAGCCTCAGAAACTTAGTGAGACCCTCAGCAAGCAAGACCCTGTTTCAAAAATAAAAAAATAAAAAGGACTGAAGATGTAGCTCAGAGGTAGAATGCCCCTGAGTTCATTCCCTAGTTAAAAAAAAAATAATAACATTATTCATTTTTCAGAATGAGGTATAATTAAAGTAGCAAAATCCACAAAATGAGGAAGAGTAACAGAAAACAATTAGATGAGAACCAATTATTTTTATTCAAAAGTCTGAATAATAAATATGAATAGATATATTGATATAAAATAAGTATATTAATAGATATATTGATATAAAATTTATAAAATAAATAGATAGATAAGGATATGTAAGAAACTAGAAACTCTGGTTACCTTTGAGGTAAAGAATTGAGGGCCTAGGAGTCAGGGATAGTTTGCACTGTTTATACAATTGTAGTAACTGAATTTTTCTCCTTGTATATGTATAATTTTGAAAAGAATGAGAAGCACTGTATAAGCACAAATACTTTTATTGTAAGTCTTTATTTCCATAGAATTATAGGTAAGTGCATGGTCAGTAGATTCTATTATATAGTTATGAATACTTTGACCAATAAGGAGTGCGGCTCTTTGTTAGCCTTCTAGCCTTCTGCATTATCTCTTCCAATAGGTATTTAACCTCAGGAAAAAACTACTCTAATGCATCTGTCTGTTCATTGTAATATTTTAAAGGCAACATAGCACAGTGGCTAAGGGTGAAAGTGATGAGTCAAACAGACCTGAATTCAAATTCCAGCATCGACCCTTATTAGACATGGGACCCTGGGGGAGTTACTAACCCCAAACCATCAATTTACTCATGCATAAACCACATTTTATTGGAATGAATGATTTTTAATGCATAAAGTGCATAGTACAAGGCCTGTAACATAAGAGACATTCAATTTAAAAAAGTATTATTTTAAAACTTTTTATAGTTATCAAGCACATACAAACACCGTCTCCTTGTGATCTGCTCCTCTCATCCCCACCTCACTCCTGGACACAGTTCAGCCAGGCATTCCACCCCCACTGATACCACACTTGACGGGGTCACCGGTGACATGCACACTGATAACTGTGGTGGCCTTATCTGCGTTGAGTGACCAGCAGCATCTGGCATGGTTAATCTTGCGTCCCAATGCCCGATCTTTCTAATTGTTCTAATTTCTAAACATTGGCGTGTTCTAGAGCTCAGCCCTCTGCCTCTTCTCCATTCATGATCACTTCTCTGGGGACCTCATCTGTCTTGTAACTTTACTATCCTGTATGTGCTATTGACCCTTCATATATATTTCTGGCTCAGATCTCCCGCATTGTGTATCCAACAGATATCTACTTGAATGTCTTAGATGCTATTTCAAACTCAGCCCATCAAAAATGAAACTCCTTGGTCTTCCTACAAACCTGTTGCTCCTGCAGCTTTTCTTTCTTTCTTTCTTTCTTTCTTTCTTCCTTCCTTCCTTCCTTCCTTCCTTCCTTCCTTCCTTCCTTCCTTCCTTCCTTTCTCTCCTTCCTCCCTCTCTCCCCCACTTCTCTCTTTTAGTGGCCCTGAGGATTGAACCCAGGGGCATTCTACCTCTGAGCTACACCCCTAGCCCTATTTTTTATTCTTTATTTTGAAACAGGGTCTCACTAAATAGGGCTGCAGAGGGCCTCACTAAGTAGCTGGGGCTGGCCGCGAATCTGTGATCCTCCTGTCTCTGCCTCCCAAGTACTGGGCTTTCAAGTGTGCACCATCACACCAGGCTTAGAGTTTTCAATTTCAACAATTGACAACTCCATCATTTTACTGTATCTGAAAACTTGAGAGTCATCCTTGACTCCTCCTCTCTACTCACACCCATATCCAAACCATCAAGAGATGGTGCTGACCTGGCCTTTGGAATCTACCCAGAATCTGACCACTTACTGACCCTTTCTGCTCTGTCACTCTGGCCTCCCCGGTGTTTCACCTCGGTTCCTAGAAACTTCTGATCTGTCTTCCTGCTTCTACCACTGTACTTCAGATTCTTCTCAGAGAGCAGCCCACACACTCCAGTTGTAATCTAAGTGAGATCCTATCGCTTTTCTGCTCAAAACCCTCCAGTGGCTTCTGACTTCCCTCAGAGTGGAACCCACGGTCTGGCCTGATCTCCCAGCACTGTCCCCGACTCCCTTCTGCACTCTGCTCCAGCCATGAACTAGTCACACTCTCCTATTGAGGGTTATACCCAGGTCTCCCTCCCGTCCTACAATACTCTTCTGGATCTTCATGTGTCTGGTCCCTCTTCTCTTTGATGCCTTTGTGAGATGCCACCTTCTCAATGAGCATTATCTGACCAGCCTTTTAAATGCACAGTTTCTGCCAGGCACAGTGGCATACATTTGTAATTCCAGTACTTGGGAGGCTGAGATAGGAGGATGACAGGTTCAAGGCCAGTCTCAGTAACTTGGAGAAGTCCTCTGTAACTTTGAAACCTTGTTTCAAAAAAAAAAA
The DNA here is from genome assembly GCA_004027655.1 of Graphiurus murinus. Classification (NCBI taxonomy): domain Eukaryota; kingdom Metazoa; phylum Chordata; class Mammalia; order Rodentia; family Gliridae; genus Graphiurus; species Graphiurus murinus. The sequence goes on from PVLC010022565.1 coordinate 13,723, forward strand.
AAAAAAATAGGACTGGGGATGTAGCTCAGAGGTAGAATGCCCTTAGGTTCAATTCCCAGTACAATAAATAAATAAATACATAAAGAAATACAAATTCCCTATCTTATGTCTTGACTCTTTGATGCTTTGTCTTCATAGTACTTATTGCCATCTGATGCCTAATATATTTTGTTATTTCTTTTCTTTATTTACTATCTTCCCCACTCAAATGTTGTCATAAGGGAAGATATCATTGTATCATTTGTTCACTGTTGTGTACCTGTGCTTCTGCCTGACACTGGGTAGGTGCTCAATAGATATTCTTTTGAATGAATGAATAAATAAGTGAGCTAATGGCATTTGCCACCATATATAGTATTACAATATGAAAGCATAGCGTGCAGGGTTTTAGGAATCTAGATTCTAGTTTTGACTAGACCTCATGTGAACAGGGTTATATGGACAAGTCATTTCAGTCCTGTGAGCCTCATTTTCTAATCTTTAAAACTTGTTTTGTTGAGCAGTAATAGTCTTCAAATACAGGGTGTTTTATGGAGTGCAATCCCAAACTCGCACAAAGAAGGAAGTTAACTCCTCCTTTCCCTCCACATATTCACAATCAATGGTATTTATGTAAAAATTACCTCAGGTAATTAAATCTTGTGTGAACAAAATTTGTAAAAATTCTCACTGATGAGCCAGAAATGGTGGCGCATGCCTGTGTAATTCCAGTACTTGGGAGGCTGAAGCAGGAGGATCACAGGTTTGAGGCTTGCATGTGGTAACAGTGAGACACTTTCAAAATAAAAACTAAAATAAGGTGGGGGTGTAGCACAGAGGTACAATGCACCTGGGTCAATTCTCACAAACAATATCAGTATTACATACACACACACACACACACACACACACACACACACACACACACTAAATAATAATAATATTAATAATAATAAATTGTTACTGAACTAATCTCAAATACTCAACTAATACTCAACTAATCTGGCATCGTTTCTAGGGATGGGAAGCTGTAGAGAGAGACTCGAGCAGAATTAGGTTTCACTGTCTTTTCGGAGTGCATGAGAAGGAAATGGGAAAGGCAAATTCTAGGCCTTTTTCCATCCTGCTCTCTTACTAGGTTTTTAGTTAAAGAACAAGAAATGAAACAGACTTTGCATTTTCATGTTTAACCAAGCTCCTCTGGTTTGCATAGTCTTCATATAATTCAAATGAACATTTCTGGAGTTTTTATGCTCAATGCCCTAACTTCATCTCAGCTAGGAAAATAAATGAATAGCTGACATTTTGTATATTGCACATATTTCTAATATATTGTATTATGGAAACTAAATGATATCCTAAAGTTTTAAAATGTTTTCAAGGGATAGCTATTAAATTATTTTATAGGTTTCTATGATTTAAAAACTTATATTCAATAAAATAATAAGACTATATTTGCTCAAATTCTCCTGATTTTATTTTCTAGCGAATATCTCAAGACTTCTCTTATGTGCTGGTCACTTGATAAATAGATTTCCAGTAAATACGCTTAACTGATTAATATAAAATTTAATCAGGTACCGAATTTGTAATTGTTTAATAAGGCTTACCTTGAAAACTAGCACAAATAATTTATGCAGGTAAGATTGCAGAGAGAAATAATAAAAATACTGAACAAACTTTGGATATGGCAGTTTATATACAAACTTTTCTTTTTTTTCTTTGGTACTGGGGATTGAACCCAGGGGCATTCTACCTCTGAGCTACACCTCCAGCCCTTTTATTTTTATTTTTTTTTTATTTTGAAACAAGGTCTCGATAGGTTGCTGAGGCTAGCCTCAAACCTGCAATTCTCCTTTCTCTGCCTCCCATGTATTGGGATTACAGGAGCGCACCACAGTGCCTGGAAATATATGAAAATTTACCGTGTTAAGATATCCTGGATCTATGTTTAGGGGATTCTGCTTAACAGACACTTCAGTTCCAAAGGGTCTTCTTCAACATAAGCTCCTGATTGGGCTAACTGAGATTTCACACAGCTTCTCCCCAGCTTTGGCATTTGTTCTGTTTGCCTCCCCTGCCCTTTACCACCAAGTTTGCAATCCTCATGAAGCTTCCCTGTGCATGAACTCCTACCTGAGTTTGCATGTAAATTGCTGTCTCACCCCTCCCTGGCCTATTGCCTTACATTTAATTTCTAGTTCCTTTGCACTAGATAGTGTAGATAGATGATAGATACCTAGATAGATAATAGATACATACATATATACTTAAATACATACATACGTACGTATAATTTTCTATGTAGAGGAATCTTAAAAGTTTTCAGGCATGGGAATGAGGCGACCACTCTGTTTGGTGGAATAGGATAGAGTAGAGCTGAAGCCAGAGAGAACAGTGTAAGAAAGTATTAAAAGCCTTGAACTACAGCATAGATGTACGTTTAAATGAAGACACTGTTCTTTAATGTGTTGTGTGGAACTTTTTTTAAAAAATTCTATGAGTAGGGGAATTAAAAAGGGCAACATTTTGTTAACTCTGAAACAATAAGTATCTGACAATTTGTAATGCAGTAAAGTAAAAAAGCTTCAAAATAGTCTCAAATTTCACCCTCAGGTAATAATTTCTTCCTCAACACCACTCACAACTAGCTCCCTGGAACAATCTGACAATATAATCTTTTTGTTTCATTGACACATGTGAGCAATCCTACTGTTTCTCCACCGGCCCTCCTTCTGCCTGCCAGCCTAGGTAGGCATCATGCCTACACATGCACCCAGTACTCTTTCTTACATCTTTCGGAGAATGGGTATGTACAACACCATTATACAAATGTATTGCCTCTCATCTGCTATTCCAAAATCCAAAAAGCTCTGGAAACCAAAAGTCCATTTAATGACAAAAGCCAAAACTTCCTTGGCAGCAAAGCTGAACTGACTGGCATAGGCTTACTTGGGGTTGCGTCCCACTAGATGTAGCTGTTTAGAGGCAGCTTGATTCCTCATACTTGCCTGATATCTAGTGTGCCACACTCAACAAATACTGAACCAGGAAATAAGTATGGGAATATTCTCTATCAATTTGACATTCAATTTACTAGTCTTCCTCTGTTCTGATTTTTTACATGTTACTACTTTGAGAAAGAAGAGATATAGCTAATGAGTCCCTTTTAAAATTTCCATTCATCCGGGCATGGTGGTGCACGCTTGTAATCCCAGCATTTGGGAGGCTGAGACCTGAGGATCCGGGTTCGAGGCCAGCCTCAGCTACCTAGTGAGGCATTCCGCAACTTAGTGAGACCCTGTTTCAAAATAAAGAATAAAAAAAAATGGGGCTGGGGGTGTACCTCGGAGGTAGAATGCCCTTGAGTTCAATCCCCAGTACCAAAAAAAAAAAAAAAAAAAAATTTCCTTTCGAAGCCAGACGCGGTGGTTCTTTCCTGTAATCCCAGTACTTAGGAGGTTGAGACAGGAGGATCTCAGGTTAGAGGCCAGCCTCAGCAATTTAGTGAGACTGTCAGCAACCTAATAAGACTCTGTTTCAAAATTTAAAATAAAATTAAAAAGGGCTGGGAGTGTAGCTTGGAGGTAGAATGCCCTGGGTTCAATCCCCAGTACCCCCCAAAACAAAAACAAAAACAAAATTTCTTTTTGAACTAAAAACATAAATATTTGGCCAGATGAAAAATCAGTAATAGAACCAAGAATAATATCATGTTTCCTGGCTTTCAGATTAGTGTTTTCTTACCCAGATAAGACTGATATTATGAATGCCAGATAACTCAAAGGCCAAGGGAAACAGATTTTCTTTAAAATTGATTGACATTTTACTAGTAAAAATGTTGAAAATGCATCATAATATTATCTTACTCCCCTGTCTAAAAACCTTTAAGAACCCCCCATGGGGAAAAAAATTATGTATCCCTATCTACTTACCTACATATTTACCTGCATACATATGCAACATAAAAAGATCAAAAATAAAAAATTGGGGCCAGTAGACCTGGGGGAAGAGAATAACTTACATGCAAACTGGTAGAAGCACAGTCACAGATAGCTTTATGCACTTGGAAATGTGTTTTGAGTGCTTTATACTTCTCTAATTCTTTCACTGCTTCTTGACACACACTTTTATACTGGCTCAAATATGCAAAAATTATGTGTACTAGACATGAGCTTGTAGTTTTTTCTGTATTTTGAGGCACTTTTGAGTGGGTAAAATTCTGCGTGAGGCTGGCTGAGTGCTAGAATACTTCCAGCTTGTGTGAGGCCTTGGTGTCCATCCCCAGCACTAAGAAAAAAAATTCTGTTTAGGAAACATCCTTTTGTGATATGAATAATTACTAAATAAGAACTTTATTTTTTATAAAACAAAATGGCCTAAACTGAATAAAATAAAAATAATTTTATTGAAGTAATAAGTTCTGGTACAAAGATTAGCATTACGATGTAATCTAACATCTATTATTCTGCCTTGTATTATAATCTAAAATTATAAAAATATTTGTTGTGTCAAAAAAGATATTCTATTCTTTGAATCATCTATTTTACTCTCTCCTGATACTCAATAGGATGTCATTTTACTTCATCTTAGGAATATTTTATGCGATGTCAATTTATTTCACTATTTTTATCTATTTTCAGGTTTTTAATAATTGTCTTATGTATAAACACAAAAGCCTTTTTAGTCATCATTAATTATTTTTATCATTTATATTGTGAAAATGAGAAATATACATTTTTACTTCAAATAACATTAAAGTGGGCATTAATCAGCAAGGCGGTCCAGAAAAACTAACCTGGCAGAAGGGAACAAAACAGACTAAAAGAAAATAGTCTTAAGGCAAAGAATTGGCTAGGGCTCTATGGCCATTACGTAAACAAGAGTTGATGACCTTAAGTGGGAGAGACAGAAGAAATGGAAAAGAAGGACAATTGTAAGACATGATAGAGCAGCAACCTGAAAGGCTCACATATGTTCTGTTTCCAAGCACAGGACATTCTGGCAAAGGCAAAACTATGAAGTCAGGGCTGAAGATGGAGGGAGGGATGAATTGGCAGAGGACAATGGATTTTTATTTTATTTATTTATTATTTTTATACTGGAAATTGAACCCAGGGGTGCTCTACCTTGAGCTAGACCCCAGCTCCCCCTTCTCTTAAAAAAGTTTGAAACAGGGCCTCACTAAACTGATGAGGGTATTGCTAAGTTGCTAAGACTGGCCTTAAATCTGCAACCCTTCTGTCTCAGCCCCTCAACTACTAGAATTACAGTTGTGCACCACCATGCTTGGCTCACAGTAGATTTTTTTTTGACAGTGAAGCTTTTCTGTATGATTCTATAATGGTGGGTAGCTATCATTATACATTTGTCAAAACTTACAGAATGCGCACCATCAAGAGTCAACCTTAATGTAAACTACTGATTTGGGGCAATAAGGATATGTCAATGTAGGTTTATCACTTGTAATACATGTACCCCTCAGGTGTGGGATGTTGGTAGTGGGGAAAGATGAATGGGTAGGGGGATGAGGGTATACGAGCACTCTGTACTTTATTATCAATTTTGCTATGAACCTAAAATTTTTGTGAAAATAGTCTATCAAAATATATAAATATAATTATTTTCCATTAATATAAACTTCCATATTCTTTTATTACTTTTACTGTGCCATTTTATAACACTTTAAATTTTCCACAAAATCTTACTCATTTTTGTGCCCAGTAGAATAAGTATACTGATATTATTCAGTTAAAGGTGTCTCACACACACACACACACACACACACACACACATACACACACACACACACACATGAACTTAGTCAAATTTTTGTAACAAGGTGGTGCTGAATTTTATAGTAAGTATTTTGAACGAATTAGGAAATATTACGTTTTCAGATGTTTATTGCATGTTCTAGTTATTTATTATTGTGTGTAACATACCATACCACATTTAGTAGCTTAAAACAGCAACTGACTGTTATATATTCATTTTTCAGGGTTGTAGGACAGGGGCACTGTTCAGTTGGGGTCCTTCAAATATTTGCAGGAAGATGACAGCTGAGGTTGGCTGGGTCATCTGAAAGCTCCTTTACTCGCATGGCTGGTCCAGGCTGGGACACTGAGATCAGCTGGTGGTTGGTCAGGGTCATCCTCTTACTTCTTACTTCTTACTTACTTGTTCAGTTGGGGTCCTTCAAATATTTGCAGGAAGTGACAGCTGAGGTTGGCTGGGTCATCTGAAAGCTCCTTTACTCGCATGGCTGGTTCAGGCTGGGACACCCAGATCAGCTGGTGGTTGGTCAGGGTCGTCCTCTTACTTCTCTTCAAGCAGCCACCTGTCCCCTGTCCGCTATGCTTCCAAGCCACACAACTGCAGATTTACTGCAGTGTGTAGTTCTGATTCTATAATTATCTCTTCAAAGAACATGAGGTCTTTTAACACTGAATTGTCAGCAAAGATTTTTTCTTTTATTCCTATTTCCTCACTTAATTTTCATTTCTTGTAGCCCTTCCTTCCTTCCTTCCTTCCTTCCTTCCTTCCTTCCTTCCTTCCTTCCCTCCTTCCTTCTTTCCTTCCTTCTCTACATCTCTTTCTTTCTTTGGTACTGGGGATTAAGTCCAGGGGTGTTTTACCTCTGAGCTATACCCCAGCCCCATTTTATTTTATTTGGAAACAGAGTCTCACTAAGTTGCTGAGGGCCTCACTAAGTTGCTGAGGATGGCCTCGACCCTGCGAACCTCCTGTCTCAGCCTCCCAAGTACTGGGATAACTAACGTGTGACACCATGCCCTCTGGCTTCATTCAGTTTTGTAGGACTTCCCATGTCTTTTACAAGGTACTCTCTCCCTTTTTTTTTTTTTTTTTTTGGTGTCAGGAATCAAACCAAGGGGTGTTTTACATTGGAGCTATACACCTAGCCCTATTTTTTATTCTTTATTTTTGAAACAGGGTCTCACTAAGTTGCAGAGGTCCTCACTAACTAGCTGAGGCTGGCCATGAACCTGTGATCCTCCTTTCTTAGCCTCCCAAGTACTGGGATTACAAGGGTGGGCTACCACACCCAGCTATTTTTATTTTGAAACAGAATCTTACTAAGTTGCCCAAGTGAGACTGGAACCTATGATGTTCCTGCCTTAGCTTCCCAAGTACTGGGATTACAGGCATGAGCCACTGTGCCTAGTTTGTACTGTCCTTTGAAATGACATTTAAAAATAAGATTGTAAAATTATCTTAGTTTGATACCTTCTACAGTATTTTGAGTGCCTTAGACACTTTGCTTTTGCTGCACACACAGGCAGAATAGACTGATATTTTAAGATTTCCTGTGACTAGGAAGGAATGGAAAGTCTTACTGATTGATATTGTGTTCTGGCTTCCTGAGCCGGCTTTCCTAATGCTATTCCATTTTAGTTGTAACCATGAAACAAAGTTTACGCGTTTGTTGTTGTTTCTTTTTAGTTAAAATTCAGGCTAGATCTTTGAATTTCAGTTTTATTCTTTGTTTTTTAAACTTAATTTCTACTGAATTTTATAGTAGTAGAGATTTTATTTCATCAAACTTCTCCTGTTTTGAGGATAATCCTGAAGCATTTGAGAAAAAGGATTTCTAGTTCAGAGTTCAAAATTATTCTTAAAGATAAACAACTTGCATATTTAACATAAATTTATTATTCTATAATTGTATTTATTGCCTGTACTATATAATCTATTCTAATTACTTTGTTACAGTCATATTTTTTGGAATAATTATATGTTTATTTTGGGGCCCAAAAAACATAGTTCTTTTGCATTCCTAAAGCATATGCCCTAGTTCTAGACATATAGTATGTAGATGTTCACTTGATGAGTGGATGCTTATGTTGTATTCTTTCAATTTAATTTTTATGATTTGGATCTAACTTCCCTTTCTTAACCATATTGTATTGAAACATGGACTTTCATATGACCTCATTTACTTATAAATTGCATTGCTGGTTATTCATGTATAAGATATTTTTGGTTTGAAACTTTTTTTTAGAAATTAAAAGAGACTGACCTTGGTGGTTCACACCTATCATACCAGTACTTGGAAGGCTGAGACAGAAGGATCACAGGTTTGAGGCCAGCCTCAGAAATTTAGCAAGACGCTTAGCATCTTAGCAAAGCCCTGTTTTGAAAACAAATAAATCAATACAATTAAAAAAGTCTGTGGGTATAGGTTGGAGGTGGAGTGCTCCAGATTCAATCCCAAGTACCAAAAAGGAAGAAAAGTGGAAAAATTTAATCTTTTTGAAAAGCCCTCTCCCTCATCTAGTTTTTCATGGCTTTTTGTTAATATAGTATAGAGGTTGAGAGCATGGCTCTGAAACCAGACTACCTGGATTCTATGCTAGTTTTGCCACTTAAGGACTATATGTATTCAAGGGAAGCCTTTCTATGCCTCAGTGTCTTCCATTTCAAAAGGGTTTTCATGAGAGTAAAAACTACCTAATAGTATGGTCATTGTGAGGATTAAATGAGTTTGCTGATAAAAACAAAAAGAAGAGTTGTTACTACCTGGTAATTGAGCAATAAATGTTAGTTGTTATTATTGCCACACTGTTTATTTAGATTTAATAGTTTTTCTTTTCTTTTTTTTTTTTTTTTTTTTTTTTGCTAATGGTATCTTTTTCTTAATGATTTTGCTAAATGTCCATTGAGGCCATCACATTTTGAGAACTATGCAGGCAGATATGCAAGGTTTCATTAGAAACTTTGTCTCTAAACTGCTCTCTGGGAGCTTAAAATAATTTATTTTTCTGGTATCCGCATTTAATTTTTCCAGTCTTTCTTGAGTAAAAATTGGACACAATGTGCAAGAGACACATAAACACACAGTGCATGGCCTTGAAGCTCTTACAGTGAGAGAGAGGGTCAGAAGCACAAGTTGGTCTCTCAGTCAGGAGTCATGATCCAGTGTGGCCTGTGCTTGTCTATTCATGGGATGAGTGGGATGGAGCAACCAGCTGGCCAGGAAGTCTTGAAGGTTGAAGAAGAATGTGCAAGGTGCATTCTAGACCAAGGCACAGAATCATGGGATGGACTTGGAGAGCCCATAGCTGCAGGAGCTTGTAATACCCCATAGGAGTCGAGGTAGAGAAGGCTGGAGAAATAAGCAGAGGTATATAGTTTTATTTTCTTTGTATGCCAGGACAAACAGTTTATAAATATGTGGGAGCTGGTAGTAAAAATTATTTTTCAGTAGTGATTTTTAATATGCCTTTATTATTGCATTGTAGTTATACATCATAATAAGATTCAGAGTAATAGGTGCATACTTATACACAGCACTTGGTGTGTTTCCTTCCAAATCCCATCCCATTCCTTGCCCCTCCCTATACATATTATTGAGATTAGCACTGATAACTTCATATATGTGCATAGCATTATTTGAACTATTTCATTCATCAAGTCTCCCCTTTCCTCTCCTTATTTCCCTCTCTAAATCCTCTTCAACTCTTCTACTGGTCTCTCTCCTCATTTCTCTGAAGTCCCTCATGTTTCCTATTTTCTCTCTAGCTTCCACATAGGAGAGAAAACATATGACCCTTGGCTGAGTAGAATTCCTTTGTGTGTATACACCACATTTTGTGCTTCTCAGCCTTTTGGCTAAGATCAAATGTTGTATTTTTTTTTTTAAGCAAAAAGATAATGTGACCAGCAAGAGAGATACAACATCAGAACAGCTAGTGTCAGAAAGACAATCTCCTTTAGTTTCATTTTGTAGAAATACCATAATGCTACAACCCTGCTGCACATGGGTATTGTAATTAACAAAGAACATAATTACAGATGTTCAACATTGTACTGGTATATAATTGACAATCAGAAAGCTTTCTCTCCTGTTGCTATATATAAGGTCTCTCCAAGGACTGCCTGGAAGATAGACTGTGACAGATAGATAAGAGGGATGTAGGGATTGGGGAGAGGCCAGTCCAATAGGAGGTGAGGGTGTGGACTTCTGCATAGTGTTGGGAGTGATGCAGAAAGGTAGAATTAAGGACAATACTCTTAAGGTAAAAAAAATCCACTGAATTTTGTAGCTTTTGAGATAAGAGAAACTGAAGCTGACACTGAGTAATTTTAAGCTTAGAACCTTGAAATACTTTCTGTTCTAGGCACTGTGTTCAGTGCTGTGGATAAGTGAGACATTTTCTTCCTTAAGGTTCTCCAAATGGACTGGGAAGACAGATATTTATAAGAATAGATACGATATGAAGAAGCTTGCTCTTCATGAGGGGTTAGCATCAGCATCACCTTTTATATCTTCTCCAGATGGGAAAAATAATTTTCTGTGGACATTTGACTGTTAAATCAATGTGAGCACGATCAGAGGCCAGCTTTGTTCTTATTAGCTATAGTCACTGTTTATTCTCTCAGCATTGAATTTCTTGGGTCCGTCTTTCACCCCTTATATAACAGCATGTATATACGCATACACACACACACACATACATTCTACCTCTCAGCTACACACTCAGCCTTTTTATTTTTTCAGTACTGGGGATTGAACCCAGGGACATTCTACCTCTGAGCTACACTCCCAGCCCTATTTTTTATTCTTTATTTTTGAAACAGGGTCTCAGTAAGTTGCAGAGGGCCTCACTAAGTATCTGAGGCTGGCCGCTGAGCTGCAATCCTCCTGTCTCAGCCTCCCAAGTAATGGGATTACAAGGGTGTGCCACCATGCCCGGCTCTCAGCCTTTTTTTTTTTTATTGGTGCATTGTAATCATACATCTTTGTGTGGTACAAGATGGTAAAGGCATACATGCACACATTCTCATTTAACCCTTCCCCAATTCCTGCCCCACTCCCTCCTTCTCAAGTTTAGTTTAGTGATTGACTTTGATATGTTTCTGAAAGTATATCATGTGCATTAGGCTGCGCCCTCACCCCATCACCTTAAGTCATCTTCTTTGCTTATCTAATGTTTCTCCTTCTTCGTCTGGAGTCCCTCTTTCAGCCTTTTTTAAAAATTATTTTTGTTTGGAAACAAGGTCTTGCTAAATTGCAGAAAGCCTCACTACGTTACTGAGGCTGCTGTGAACCTGTGATCCTCCTGTCTCAGCCTCCCTAGTACTGGGGTTGCAGGTATGCCCCACCATGCTCGGTTTCACACAATTTTTTAAAGTTCAGAATATATTTAGAGGCATCTTATTAAGGTTAAAAGAGAACACTTTTATTCCTTGCACGCAATGCCTTGTAATCGCAAATCTCAGCAGATACCAGTTCTTTAAATGACATGACATTGACGAGAAATGGAAAGAGCCGTTGAGCTTAACGAAAAGGAAAAAGCTAACTTTATAGGGACATATGCAGAAATGAGACATTTCCAGAGAGGTAGTCAGTTCTTGTGATTATTAATTTTCTTCCTTCTACTAAGAAATAGCATTTTCAGTTAATTGCACCTTTTGAAACTTTCTGCAGCAGCGCTGTTTATATCATGATGACATGCATACCCTGAGTACAACTCTTATTAACTCTTTGAGGTGGTCAAGTCATTTCCATCTCTTCATATTCTTTGGCCTGTCACCCAGAAAAGTAAACCATTTTCTCTAAATGTGTCATCATTTCTACTCAGTTCTTGATCCATCCTTAATATATGTTCTCTTGATCTTTGCAGTCTGCATTAAATGAAAAAAAAAAAAAAAAAAAAAAAAACCTCACATTTGGAGCTTATTTAAAACACTGATCAAAGGCTTTAATTCCTTTTGGAGAAAAAAATTTTTAAAAACATATAATACTGGAGTAGTTAAAATGAGAAGACAGGTCAGAGGTTAATAGGAAGTGGGTAAACTGCTTCAATTAGGGAGAAGATGAGGGGGAGAAAGAACACAGGGTAAGAAGAGATAAAGGAAGAAGTGGGGCCCCACCGAGAGAAGAGTCATAAAGGAATAGAACTGGGGTGTTAAATGTGTGTATTTCCTTAAGAAGATGACAGAGTCTGAAAACACATGTGAAAGAGAGGACGTGAGTGAGTGGCAACCAATCGCCAGGGCAGCCCACAGGCAAAGCAGGGCGGGGCAGCCTTTTTATTTCTCAGAGGAAGAACCACTAAACACTCAGACAGGATTTCTGGTGCAAAGATAAGTATTTTATAAAGATGGATGCTTTGGGCAATGCCCTATTCCCTGGTGTGGTCAGTGACCACGGGTTCATTTTGTATTGATCTACAGAGTGGTTCCCTAATGTTTTGGGGACTTTTGTAAGTGTTATATTTCAATTAAAAATAAAAGGATAACAAGGAATAAATGTTTGGATTCTAGCTTACCCAATTTTGTACTGTGTTTTTTGAGTTCTTCACAGATTACCTAAAACTCTTTGTCATTTGTCTTTCTAAGACATCAGATGTTTTCCTTCTTATGCAAGTCAATTAAAGAAATATTTGTTGAGTATCTGAAATGTGCAACACATACATGTGCACCACAACAGGTGCTTACAAGCTACAAGTAGATCAGTATTGCAGATTTACGAATTCCTAAGTTGAATGAGTGGAGTGTGCAGGAGCAGGCTTCAAACCTCAGGAGGATCTGAGTAAGGAGAAGACAATGCTATGCTCCATCACTCATATGTAAAAATAAAAGCCAACTAAATTGCAAATTAAAAACCCATACGAAAGCCGGGCGTGGTGGCGCACGCTTGTAATCCCAGCATTCGGGAGGCTGAGACCGGAGGATCCGGGTTCGCGGCCAGCCTCAGCTACCTAGTGAGGCACTCCGCAACTTAGTGAGACTCAGTTTCAAAATAAAGAATAAAAAATAAGCCGGGCGCGGTGGCTCACGCTTGTAATCCCAGCATTCGGGAGGCTGAGACCGGAGGATCCGGGTTCGCGGCCA
>PVLC010022566.1:0-26602 GCA_004027655.1 Graphiurus murinus
AGTTGACTGTAAGTCTGTGGGTCTGTTTCTGAGTCTTCTATTCTGCTCCATTGGTCTATGTGTCTGTTTTTGTGCCAATACCATGCTGTTTTTATTACTGTGGCTTGGTAGTAGAGTTTAAAGTCAGGTATTGTGATGCCTCCTGCATGATTTTTATTGCTAAGAACTACTTTGGCTATCCTGGGCTTTTTGTTTTTCCGTATGAATTTAAGGACTGATTTTTCTATGTCTGTGAGGAGCGTCCTTGGCAATTTCATGGGTATTGCATTGAATTTGTAGATCAGTTTTGGGAGGATGGCCATTTTGATGATATTTATTCTGCCTATCCAAGAGCATGGTAGATCCTTCCATCTTCTGAGGTCTTCATCGATTTCCTTCTTCAGCTTTCTGTAATTTTCCTTATAGAGGTCTTTAATCTCCTTGGTTAAGTTTATCCCTAAGTATTTTATTTTTTGGGGTGCTATTGTGAGTGGAATTGCTTTCTGGATTTCTTTTTTGGTTGATTTATTGTTGGTATATAGAAAGGCTTCTGAATTTTTAAGATTGATTTTTGTATCCGGACACCTTACTGAATTTGTTGATCAGTTCTATGAGTTTTTTGGTTGAGTTTGTTGAGTCTTCTAAGTATAGTATCATGTCATCTGCAAAAAGGGATAGTTTTAGTTCTTCTTTCCCTATTTTTACCCCTTTGATTTCCTTCTCTTGCCTTATTGCTCTGGCTATAGTCTCGAGTACTATATTAAACAGAAGAGGTGATAATGGACATCCTTGTCTTGTTCCTGTCTTTAGTGGGAACTCTTGCAGTTTTTCTCCATTTAATATGATGCTGACTGTAGGTCTATTATATATTGCCTCTATGATGTTGAGGTATGTTCCTTCTATTCCAATTCTCTGCAGTGCTTTTAGCATGAATGGGTGTTGGATCTTGTCAAATGCTTTTTCAGCATCAATTGAGATGATCATGTGATTTTTGTCTTTGAGTCTGTTTATGTGGTGAATTACATGTATTGTTTTTCGTATGTTGAACCAGCCTTGCATCCCTGGGATGAACCCGGCTTGGTCCAGTCCTACTTTTTTATTCTTTATTTTGAAACAGGGTGTCACTAAGTTTCGGAGAGCCTCACTAGGTAGCTGAGGCTGGCCGCGAACCACCCGGATTCTCCCATCTCAGCCTCCCAAGTACTGGGATTACAAGCCTGCACCACTACGCCCAGCTTCAGGCTTCCTCTTTCTATTCTGGGCTTAGACTCAAATAGAGTAAATCAGCCTTTTTCTTTTTATGCATAAAACTCTGTGTGTGTGTGCGTGTGTGTGTGTGTGTGTGTGTGTGTTAATTGTGGACTGAATCCAGGGGTGTTCTACCTTTGAACTACACCCCTAGCCCGTTTTATTTTTATTAGAAACAGAGTCTCACTAAGTTTCTGAATGTCTCACCAAGTTGCAGAGGCTGGCCTTGAACCTGAAACCCTCCCATCTCAGCCTCCCAAGGATGGATTATAGGTTTGTGCCTTGCTAGCATTATATCTCTTTGATGGAAGTGAATAATATTGCCTAGGACTAATATAGTTGAACATTAATATGTTGATTGAGAGGCAAAAAGCAATGCCAATGCCAATGGTGATGTGGAGTTGTGTTTGGTGCAAAACTCCCCAGTAGTCTTCTGTGGTATATTCAGATTTGAGATGCCTCCAGAGCTACTTTAATAGCATAGTAATAGTACTATGGTCTCCCTCACATCCCAAACTAAATTTGGACACAACACAATTGTGGTGAAAAAGGATGAGAGGAAGATATGTTAAGAAAATATTCTTATCAGAAAAAGTAGAATAAAAAAGGGACTTTCAGAAGCAAACATTGGTGCATTTTGTGTCAGTATAACCTCAAGTAGCAACAGGATCAGCTGAATGCAATCTAGGTCACATGGAAGAGAAATATTCATGGAAATTGTTACAGGTGTGTGTGTGTGTGTGTGTGTGTGTGTGTGTGTGTGTGTGTGTATTAATATATATACTGGGGATTGAACCCAGAGATGGTCTACCTCTTAGATACACCCCCAGAGCTTTTTATTTTGAAATAGATAAGTTGTGGAGAGTCTTGCTGAGTTGCTGAGGCTGGCTGTGAATCTGTGATCCTCCTGTCTCAGCTTCCTAAGTATTGGGATTACAGATGTACACCACCAGACCCGGCTTGTTATGGATTATTTTAAAGTAAGGTAAACCTACCACCACTACCTCCTTTGAAGAAAATCTCCAACTCTCCCTGTTGGTTTAATCATCTTACAATTTTTCTTGTTTCTATTAGAATTTCCACCACCATAAGGACCCTCAGATATGTTTTATTATATCTCTGTGTTTCTAGATGACATTGTTTGGATGGGGGTGGAGAGAAAAGTTGTGGCATTCCTTCCTTCTCTACAGCATAGTTGTTAATGAAGTGCGCAGACTCTGCAGCCAGGCTGACTGGGTCAGAATTCCAATTCTGTCATTTACCAAGCCGTGGGACCTTGGGAACATTGCTTAATCTCTGGATGCCTTCTTTTCCTCATCTGTAAAATGGAGGTATTCATTGTACCTACCTCCTAATGTTATTGTGAGGTTTTAATGAAATATGTAAAGCAAAGAAAGCAATGCCTGCATATCTACATAATTGTTACATTTTTATATGTGCTGGCTATAAGTACAGTGTCTTCCCCTAAGCATAGGAGAATGTTGCCAGCCATCCTACATGCTGAACCCATCCCTCCATTATAGGTGGAGGATAAGGACAGTAGATGGGTCAATGTTAGGCCATTTTTGCCTTTTGCTATTCCACGGGTCACATTTGGCCCCCTTGATCACACCATACAATGGAGATTTGTGTTCCCATGCAGGGATCTTATTTCTTGTGTGGTATAAGTACTGGTAAATATATACAAACACTGGTGGTTAACAACAGTGCTGCCATAAGGTACATCCCAGCTGAATGTCAGCCCTTTCCCTTTGCCTATCCCTTCTGTCTATAAAGACAGAAGCCAGCTGTCTGTCTTTATAAATTCCACACACATCTGTGGATTGATGAGAGGTTTCTTATGTCCCCAACAGTAGGCCATCTGCTTACAGGCACTTCTCTGGCTCCCTTCCACTACCAGAACTGCATAGCAGTATTTTGGGATCAGAGTTGAACTAGTGGGACTTGTTCCCTTAGTGTGCCCATCAAAGAAAGTCTCTAAGCAGGGTGCACACCTGTAATTCCAGTACTCGGGAAGTTGAGATAGGAGGATCACAAGTTCCAAGTCAGCCTTTGCAACTTGGTGAGATCCTGTTTTAAAATAACAAAAATAAAATGACTGTAGCTGTAGCTCAGGGGTAGAATGCCCCTGGGTTTAATCCCCAGTACCACAAAAAAAAAAAAAACAGTCTCTAGTATACAACCTCTTAAATCTAGTTCATACCTCTTTTTCAAATTTCCCTGAATGATTATAGGTAATTATTCTATGACTTTCTGGAAATAGATCAAGAAAGGTATTCAGTTTCCCTTCCCTACCTTCTACCCATTAGGGAAGCTAGGCATGGTGGTATATGCTTGTAATCCCAATACTTGGGAGGCTGAGAGGGGAGGATCATAGGTTTGTGGCCAGCCTCAGTAATTAGCAAGGCTCTCAGCAACTTAGTAAGACCCTATTTCAAAATAAAATATAAAATAAGTCTGGGAGTATAGCTCCAAGGTAGAGCACGCCTGGGTTCAATACTTTAGGTGAAATTGTCTAACCAGTTATGGTTTTTTTGCTTATTTGTTTTTTGTGGTATTAGAGATTGAACCTAGGGGTACTCTACCTCTGAGATACACTCCCAGCCCAATTCATTTTTTATTTTGAAACAGGGTCTCACTAGGCTTTTGAGTCTCACTACGTTCCTGAGGGTGGTCTTGAACCTGCAATCCTCCTGTCTCAGCCTCCCAAGTACTGACATTACAGACACGTGCCAGCACATCCAGTGGTCTTTAAAGACATTCCATTCTCACTTTAGATAGCGGGGCTTGAAGTTGAAGTCTACCTGCTTCTTGCTTTCTGGTAAAGCAATGACCCCTACCTCCCAGAGCCTTCCTAGGTCATGTCCTCCCCACCACTCAGCACTTCCTCTCAATGAGCACACCCATATCCCCATGCTGTGTACTCTACTCACACTAGGTCTTCAATGTCTACCATCTGGTTGAACCAGTCCCCATATCCAGAACCTGTAACTCCAAGCCCATGTCAAGGACTTTTCTGCAGGACCCCACAGCCACTTCAACTGGGGTAAATATTTAGCCAGGATCTGACACATCTCTTCCACTGTTTGAGAGTCTTGAGGTCGGACTGACTACAATTCCCTCTATCTCCTCAAGATCTGAGCTCTGTCTCAGGTAGTAATACCTCTCTGCCATCCCTCCCAAGATACTGCTCAGCAAGGCCTTCCTTCCTTCAGATGGTCACAAGCAAATCAGTCTCTGCTCTTGCTCCGTTTCTCCTCCTTCTCTGATAGTGGCAAGTCCCTGGGGGAAGTCAGCCTTGCCACTACCCCACTCCCTCTATTGGGATGTGGCCCAGTGGGGTCAGGGTATCTCGGACTTCCCCTTTCCAGGGCAACTGGCCCAGACTGAATCACCTCGACCCAACCTCCCTGCTGATCCTCCTGGCTGGTCTCACAGGCTTACTTCTTTTATTTATTTATTATTAATTGGTGCATTGTAATCATACATCTTTGTTAGGTACAAGCTGATAAAGGCATATAGGCACACATTTCTCATTTAACCCTTTCCCCAATTCCCACCCAACTCCCTCGCCCTCTCTCCTTCTCAAGTCCAGTTTAGTGATTGACTTTGATGTATTTGTGAAAGTACATCATGTGCATTAGGGTCCCCCCCCCCCGTCCATCACCTTCAGTTAAGTCAACTTCTTTGCTTATCAAGGGTTTCTCCTTTATCATCTGGAGTCCCTTTTATGCCCCATCTTCTCCCTAGCATCCGCATATTATGGAGAACATATGCTTTTTTACTCTTTGTGACTGACTAATCTCACTTAACATAATATTTTCCAGTTGCATCCATTTCCCTGCAAATAACATGATTTTGTTCTTCTTTATGGCTGAGTAAAATTCCATTGTGTACCCCCAGGGTGCGGGGGCCCCTATACAAAGCGCAGACTCAGTCACCTGCCCTTCAAGCGATTGGATAAGAACAGAAGTGCGGGAGGGAACCAGTGCACACAGGGCATAGAGAACTTCCAAGCATCCTGGAATATGCCAGGCATATAGATTGCACTCCCACCACCAGCAAAGGCAGAGAGTGAGACACAGACAGGCCCTGTGGAGAGCTCAGAGACACAAGCTTGCAGCGGGAGAGGCATCAGCAGAACTCCCTGCCTGCACTGACAGAGCAAATAAGAATACCAGAGACACATTCAAAAATGTAATAGAGTGAGCTTACAGGCTAACTTCTTTGGTTATTTGTTTGCCCCATGATGCTTGAGAACCTAAAGTAGCAGTTCTTAACCAGGGATGATTTTTCCATATAAGGGACAATTAGCAATGCCTGGGGACTTTTTGGTTATGACAACTGGGGGGAGAGGAATTTAGAACTAACATCGAGTTTTTACAGGATAGAGATGCTGCTAGATACCCCACTGTGCACAGACAATCCCTCACAGCAAAATGTACCCGGCCCCTGGTGTCAGGAGTACGGGCATTGAGAATTGCATCAGGGAAGGACCACCTGCCTTGCTGGACATTTGGATGGCTACTCTACCAGCTAGTTTATCTTCAAGGACCCTGTCACTGGTCATCTCACCACCAAGTCCACTGGGATACCTCTCTTTACCACTACTGGTTGTTTTTGTGCCACAGCTCCCTAATAGCTGGATCTTGAACAAGGCTTGGTTCGCTGGAGTCCTGCAGGGGAGACGATTCCAAAAGAAGGAATGTGTGGCATATCCCACTTTGCATTATGTTATATTCTGGAAATTTGGGCTGCTTTGGGTTTTGCTTTCACATTAATTATAAAGGAAAATTTCTTAGAAACAGATAGTGGATGGATGAATTGTGATCCCTCAATATTAGCTGAAAAAGCAGTGCCTCAAGACAACCCATAATAAATTCATTAACCACATACATTAGTCAGGAAACGGACTTTACAAGCTTAGTTACTAAACAGCCTTATGTTCCCTCTCAGCACATAGGTATAGAAACAAAATAAATAAGCCAAAGAGACTTAGGTCTACTATTTCATCTATGAGTAAAGAAGGCTTTAAGATAGATAGTTTGTCCACTTCCCCCTTGTCTCCCTGGAAATTCACCAGATACATTAACTCTACAGCTGCCTAAGAAAAAGATAAGAACACTGCTTAAAGGAGCTAAACAAATAGTAAAGATTTAAACTAATTAATAGAAACTATTCATTGTTAACCTTTAACGCTGCTTTGTACTAAAAGAATCTTTATATACGTAATGTATTTTGTAACCTTTACTGTTTTCTTAATCCCATGGGAAATGGGTTTTCTAGTTAAAGATGTACCTACTCAACCTTTAGAAAAATAAGACTGTAAAAATTCCTATTATATATGCCTCACTTCAAAAAAAGACAGTATAAAAAACAGCTACTAACAAACAATAAACAGATACACTTCTATACTGCATGCGGTGTGAGCGTATTCTCGCAACCTCATCTCAATCCACACCTATCGAAGGACCCCCGACCCCACTGCCTGGAGGGCTGGACCCCCACATTTTTGCTCTCAGTTTCAGCTATCTGCCCCTTCACATGTTTGCATCCCACAAGCAGAAGTGGTGTGCCTGACTTTCATTCCTACCTCTGCACCCCATATGCAGATTAGCTATATCTAATGACCTGAGAGTGCTCAGGTCCATTTCATGATCTCTGTCTACCCCTTCCACTTTCTGGTGAAGTGAAGTCTCACTGTCAACTAGCCAATGCACTAACAAGACCACTTCTACTGTGACTACTATCTATGAAGAGCTTTGGTTCATTTTTTTTTTTTCTGATATGGGGATCGAACCCAGGGGTACTCAAATTGCAAACTACATCCCAAACCCTTTTTAATTGTTGTTTTGAAGCAAAAATCACAAGTTGCTGAGAGTTTTGCTAACTCTGTTTCAGCCTCCCAAGTACCAGGATTACAGGCATGCACCACCACCATGCCCAGCTAAACAAAACCTTTAAAGAACTAGAACTGATCATGTGTACAATGGAGATGAGAAAGGTCTTTATTTTTTCTTGTGGTATTAGTATACTTGTGGTACTAATGTAAAGCATTCGACCACTGACCCCAAGCCTTCTTTTAGGGATTTTTTTTTCAGTTGATTGAACTCAGGGGCATTCTACCTCCAACCTATACCCCTAGCCCTATTTTTTATTCTTTATTTTGAAACAGGGTCTCACTATGTTGTGGAGTGCCTCACTAGGTAGCTGAGGCTGGCCACAAACCCAGATCCTCCAGTCTCAGCCTCCTACGTGCTGGGATTACAAGTGTGCACCAGCACGCCTGGCTCTTTTTTTTTAGTTTTTATTTTGAGACAAAGTCTCCGTAAATTGCCCAGGCTGGTCTCAAACTTGTGAGACCAGGTGCTGTAGTACCAGGTGCCTCCCTAGTACTGGAATTATAGATATGTGCCACCACACCCAACTGAGGAAGATCTTTCTAATGAGGACTCCGAATCCAGAAGTCAAAAAGGAAAAGTATTTAATAAATTTGATTGTATAAAATTTAAATTTAAGCCAGGTGTGGTGGTGCATACTTGTAATTCCAGTACTTAGGAGGCTGAGACAGGAGGATTGCAGGTTCATAGCCAGCCTCAGCAACTTAGTGAGGCCCTCTGAAAATTAGTGAGACCCTGTTTCAAAATAAAAGAATAAAATCAGGCAGGAGGTGTAGCTCAGAGGTAGAATGACCCTGGGTTCCATCCCAAGTACCACAAAAAAAATTAAAAGATTATATAAAAAGGAAAAATAATTGCGTAAAAGATACTTTATATAAAAGAGCTCTTACAAATCAATCAGATGGCTTTTTTTGTTTTGTTTTTTATTTTTGTTTTGCAGTACTAGGGATTGAACCCAGGGGCATTCTACCTTTGAGTTACACTCCCAGTGTCGGGGGCCTAGTCTGGCCAGCTGGACCTCGCCTCTAGATGGCGCCTGGCAGAGTGCCAGAAGCAGCTGCAGGTGGAAAACATTCTGGGGCTGCCCCACGCCAGAGCGCATGCACCAGCACGCCCGACTCGTGGCCAGCCCAGGTGAGAGCTGTATGAGACGCCTCGTGGCTTAGGCCCTGGGTGGCTTTAAGAGCCTCCACCTCTCGCATGTAGAGAGTTGGCTGACTGGGTTGTTGCTGGGGAAAGAGTTGCTGTTGGGGAAAAGCTGGAGTGGGTTGCTGGGGAAGTCCTGGGAAGAAAGATTGTGGGTTGCTAGTGGAAGACGGGTTGCTAGAGAGAAGGGTTATTGGAAGTCTGTTGGAAAGGCACTGTTTGGAAAGACGACTTCTGTGCTGTGTTTGTTACTGCTTGTGTAGTGCCCTTGATCCCAAAGAGAGAGATATAATAAAGAGAGGTTCAAACCAGCAACATTCAGGCAGCGTCTTTATTGGGGCCTCATGGCTGAGGGTTCAGCCTGGGGCGCCCGATATCCCAGTCCTATTTTTTTAATTCTTTATTTTGAAACAGGGTCTCACTAAGTTGCGGAGGACCTCACTAAATAGGTGAGGCTATCTGCAAACCCAGATTCTCCTGTCTCAGCCTCCCAAATACTAGGATTACAAACTTGCACCACCATGCCCGGCTCAGATAACATTTTTTTAGTAAGAAAATGGGTAGGATCCAGGCTCAATGGCACATGCCTGTAATCCCAGCAACTTGAGAGGCTGAAAGTTTGAGGCCAGCCTGGGCACGTTAGCAAGACCTTGTGCCAACATAAAAAATAAAAAGGACTAAGGATATAGCTCAGTGTTAGAGTATCCCTGGGTTTGATTCCCCAGTGCCACAAAAAAAGAAAGGGAGGGAGGGAAGAAGGAAGGAAGGAAGGAAGAAAGGAAGGAAGGAAGGAAGGAAGGAAGGAAGGAAGGAAGGAAGGAAGGAAGGGTGGGCCAGGTGCTGTGGTCAGGTGCTGTGGCACATGCCTGTAATCCTAGTACTTGAGAGACTGAGACAGAAGGATCGCAGGTTCGTGGTCAGTCTCAGCAACTTCATGAGGCCCTCTGCAACTTAGTGAGACCCAATTTCAAAATAAAAAAAGTAAAATATGAGGGTATAGTTCAGAGTTAGAACTGGATTCAATCCCTAGAACCAAACAAAAAAAAAGAAACAGTAAAGAAGGGGAGGGAAGAAGGAAAGGAGGGAGGAAAGGAGAGAGAGAGAGAGAGAGAGAGAGAGAGAGAGAGAGAGAGAGAGAGAATGGGTAAGCCTGGTACAATGGCACATTCCTGCAATCCTAACTACTTGAGAGGCTAAATCAGGAGGATTGCAAGTTTGAGGCCAGCCTGGGCAACTTAGTGAGACATTGTCTCAAAGTAAAATTTAAAAAAGGGCTTGGGCTGCTGAGTGTGGTGGCACACACCTATAATACCAGTACTTGAGAGGCTAAGGCAGGAAGATCACAGGTTCAGAAACGTACTGAGACTCTCAGCAAGTTAGGGAGATGCTGTTTCAAAGTAAAAAATAAAATAGAGTTGGAAGGAAGGAAGGAAGGAAAGAAGGAAGTCTCTGAGTTCAATCAGAGGCATTCAGAGGTAGAATGCCTCTGGGTTCAATCCCCAGTACCACAAAAAATAAAAATAAATTTAAAAAGGGCTCGAAGTGTAAGTCAGTGATCTTGCCTAGTAAGGCTCTGGGTTCCATTCCTAGTATCTCAAAAGAAAAAGAAACAGAGCTGGGCGTGGTGGCACACACTTGTAATCCCAGCATTCGGGAGGCTGAGACCGGAGGATCCGGGTTCGCGGCCAGCCTCAGCTACCTAGTGAGGCACTCCACAACTTAGTGAGACTCGGCTTCAAAATAAAGAATAAAAAATAGGGCTTGGAGGTATAGCTCGGAGGTAGAATGCCCCTGAGTTCAATCCCCAGTACTGAAAAAAAAAAAAAAAAAAAAAGAAACAGATATGGGTAAAGGACATGAATAGACAATTTGAAGGAGGAAAGTGCAAATGGTCAATAAATATATAAACAAATGTTTGACTTTATCATTAAAGAAATGTAAATTAAAACAATAGTAATCAAAAAAGGAGACATTTTTATTAAACTCTAAAAAGGAATGAAACATTTGAGATATCTACTATAAGAAAAGACTGGTATAATTTCGGAGTCACCCTTGCTGGCTTGTTTGCTTTTCCCTCCCTACTTCTTACCATTCATAACCTGCTTCTTCCCTGAGGAGGACCCTCCTGAATACTATGACATCATGGTGAAGATGAAGAGAGTCAGGCTCTCAGCATACAGGCCAGGAAAGGCTCTCCCTTCCTGCTCAAGTGTCTTTGTTAAGCTGTTTTTTTGTTTTCTTTTTGAGAGACAGACCTTTGATCAAGATGACTAATGCCAAGAATTAACTTGTCCAGGTGAGGACTCACCTTGAGTCATAGAAGTTTCACTTTGCTCTGGTTGGCTCAAAGAAAACCATATCTAACCAAAATACAACCACCATAGCAATCATAAAACAAGAATCACCCCTAAGGGCATAATACAAATGGGATCTTTAGGAGACTGTGAATAAGGAGGAAAGGAGATAAGGGGTGTGGAAGGTGATACAACTCATGAAGTGCTTAAACATGTGCCTGACACTCTTCTAAGTGCTATGCATAATTTTTAAAAAAGGGGGGGGGTGGGTACTGGGGACTGAACCCAGGAGTGTTCTACCTCTGAGCTACACTCCCAGCCTGATTTTATTTTTTGTTTTGAAACAGGGTCTCATTATGTTGCAGAGGGCCTCATTAAGTGGATGAGACTAGCCTCAAACCTAGGATCCTCCTGTTTCAGCCTCCCATGTACTGGGATTATAGGCATTCGACAACACATCCAGCTACTATGCATAAATTAACTCAATGCTCAGTAAAACTTTGTTGTTGTTTTGTGGTACTGGACAATGAACCCAGAGGGCTTTGACCTATTTATTTATTTATTTATTTAGTGTTACTGGGAATGGAACTCAGGGGCATTCTACCTCTGAGCTACACCCCCAGCCCTATTTTATTTTTTTATTTGGAAACGGGGTCTCACTAGGTTTCTGAGAGTCTCACTATTTGCTGAAGCTATCCTCAAACCTTCGATCTTCCTGTCTCAGCCTCCCAAGTACTGTGATTATAGGTGTGCAGCACCAGGCCCAGCTTCAGTTCTCTTATTTGATATTGTTTCAGTTATATTACTGAGGAGTTTTATCACACAAATACTTTTAATATAATGGAATTTTAGGGGGGGCAGTGCTAGGGATTGAACTCAGGAGCATTCTACCTCCGAGCTAAACCCCTAGCCCTATTTTAATTTTTGAAACAGGGTCTTTCTAGGTTGATGAGAGTCTTGCTACTTGCTAAGGTTGTCCTTGAACCTGGGATCCTCCTGTCTCAGCCTCCTAAGTACTGGGATTATAGGTATGTGCTACCATACCCAGTTTATAATGGAATTTTAAATTAGAAAATGCTTTAGTACCTAAATTAAAATATTATCTTTTAGGTGGGTGAATAATAAGTTACCTTTGAGCTATAACCCCAGCCCGATTTTATTTCTTTTTTTTTTTTTTTTTTTTTTTTGCGGTACTAGGGATTGAACTCAGGGGCATTCTACCTCCGAGCTATACCCCCAGCCCTGTTTTTTTTTATTCTTTATTTTGAAACAGGGTCTCACTAAGTTGCGGAGTGCCTCACTAGGTAGCTGAGGCTGGCCGCGAACTCGGATCCTCCGGTCTCAGCCTCCCAAATGCTGGGATTACAAGCATGCGCCACCACGCCCGGCCCGATTTTATTTCTTATTTGGAAATAGGGTCTCATTAGGTTGATAAGAGTCTCATTTCTTGCTGAGACTCTCCTCAAACCTGTGATCCTATCTCAGCCTCTCAAGTACTGAGATTACAAGCATGTGCCACCATGCCCAGCTATTTTTTTTATTTTGATACAGGGTCTCACTAAGTTGCTCAGGGTCTTGCTAAGTTGCTGAGGCTGGCCTTGAACCTGCAATCCTCCTTTCTCAGCCTCCCAAGTGTTAAGATTACAAGTGGGTGCCACCATGCTCAGCTCCAGCCTCTTAAATAAATTCTTTTTTTCTTTCACAGTGCTGGGGATGAAATGCAGGGCCTCACATATACTGGGCAAATGCTCTACCACTGAGTTGCACCCTCAGGCCCTCAAATAAAAATAAATTCTTGAGTGCTCTAGTCTTCATCCACATTGTTCCACATCCTTAGGATTCTATAAGCTACTAAACCTTTATTTTTATTGCAAACATTGAAATTGAAGATAAAACTGGAGCCTTAATTCCTCTACCAAACTAATGAAAAGAGATGGTGGAGATTTGGAAATTTACTTCTAGAGAAGGGGAAGAGTGCCAGTATTCACCTACTGCGTCTGTAGCCAGGGCCTCTCCTGAGCCCAAGAGCCACATCCCCAGCTGTTTACTAGTACTTCTCTCTTTGGATGACCCACAGGCACCTCACAATCACCATACCCCACCAGGCCTCCTCTTTCAATCAGTTCCTTTGTTCTCCATCTCAGTGATCACATTCCCTCCCACCCAGCCACCCAGGCCAGAAACCTACAAGTCACTTAAACTAATGGTCAGCATATTTTGCTCATAAAGGGTCTACTGTGGTTTGAACATGGTTTGTATTCCCTCAAAAGCTCATGTGTGGGGATTCCAACCTGGAATGGTAGAATTGGCAAGTGTTGGGGACCTCTAGACATGAGGCCTAGTGGGGAGGCTGTTAGGTTATTGGGAGTGTCAGGTATTTCTCATGAGAGGGTTGTTATGAAATGAGCAAGATCGCCCATCCCATCCTCTCTGCATCCTGGCTGGAGATGTTATCACTTGCTTTCTCCAAATCATGCACCCACAATTGCTAGTCATGCTATTAGGTCGTGCAGCCACAGGAGGCGAGGGAGTAGGAAGGGTAGGGGGCTCGCTATGAAGCCCAAGCTATGCCATCTGGACTTCGAACCTTCCGAACTGCAATGCCAAACAAAACTCTTCTTCACGAGTTGTCCGAGTCATGTATTTCAGTATAGTAATGAAAAGCTGATTAATACAGAATCAAACCTAGAAATACAGTCATCCCTTGGTACCCACAGAGGATTGGTCCAGAACCCCCTACACATATCCACAGGTGCTCAAGGTCCTAATATAAAATGGAGTAGTATTTCCTTCAAACTATACATATTCTCTGGAGGACATGTGTAGTTTCTATATTATATACATACACTCTGACATGTGTAGTTTATATATTATATTAACTATATGTATATATACTTACATATAGTTACAGATGTAACTATATAGTTATATAGTATACATATATACTATACACACACAAACACACACACACACACACACACACACACACACACATATAGTGTTACTGGAGATTGAACCCAGAGGCATTCTACCTCTGAGGTATGTTCCCATAAAAATTTATGTGTACTAAAATTTAAATTTCCTATAATTTTTTTGCATGTATGGTACCAGGGATTGAACCCAAGGGCATTCTACCTCTGAGCTACACCTCTAGCCCTATTTTATTTTATTTTATTTTTTGAAACAGGGTCTCACTAGGTTGCTAAGGGTCTCACTAAGTTGCTGAGGCTGGTCTTGAACCTGTGATCTTCCTGTCTCAGCCTCCTAACTACTGGGGTTATAGGCATGCACCACTACACCCGGCTTCCTGTACTTTTTATGTTACAAAATATTCTTCTTCTTTTGCTTTTTTCCAACCATTTAAAAATGTAAGCTGGAATCTCAATGTAGTTTTTATTTGCATCTCTCTGATTGCCAATGATGTTGAACATTTTTTTCATGTATCTATTGGCCATTTATGTCTGTCTCTTCTTTTGTGAAGTGTCTATTCAATTCAGTTGCCCATTTCTTGATTGTGCTTTTTTTTTTTTTTTTTTTTTTTTTGCGGTACTAGAGATTGAACTCAAGGGCGTTCTACCTTCAAGCTACACCCCCAGCCCTATTTTTTATTCTTTATTTTGAAACCAGGTTTCACTAAGTTGTGGAGTGCCTCACTAGGTAGCTGAGGCTGGCCTCTAACCCGGATCCTCCAGTCTCAGCCTCCCGAATGCTGGAATTACAAGTGTGCGCCACCACACCCGGCTGATTGTGTTATTTTTTTTTTAGTGTAAAGTCTTTTAAGTCCTTTGTATATTCTAGATATTAGTACTCTATCAGAGGGATAGCTGGCAAAGATCTTCTCCCATTCTGTAGGCTTTCTATTTAGACTCTTGGTGGTTTCCTTTGATGTGCAGAAACTTTTTAGTTTAATATCATTCCACTTATTGATACTTGTTTTAATTTCCTGATCTTGAGGGTCTTGTTGAGGAAGTTTCTACTTGTGCCTATATGTTGGAGTGTTGGACCTATGCCCTTCTCTAGTAACATCACAGTCTCTGATCTAACTTCCAGGTCTTTGATCCATCTCGAGTTGACTTTTGTGCAGGGTGAGAGGTAAGGATTTAGTTACATTTTTCTACAAATGGATAACCAGTTTTACCAACACCATTTGCTAAAAAGGCCGGCTTTTCTCCAAAGTATGTGTCTGGCACCCTTATCAAAAATCAATTGGCTATAGTGTGTGGGTTTGTTTCTGTATCTTCTATGCTATTCCATTGCTCTATGTGTCTGTTTTGGAGCCAATACCATGCTGGTTTTTTTTTATTACTATAGCTCTGTAGTATAATTTTAAATCAGGAATTATGATGCCTCCTACATGATTCTTATTTCTGAGAATTGCTTTGGCTATTCTGGCCAGTCAGAATAGCAATCATCAAGAAGTCGAAAAATAATAAATATTGGCGAGGATATGGGGAAATAGGAACTCTTCTACTGCTGGGGGCCAGCCCTCAAGGCAGCAGGGTCGGGGGTCCCACGACAGGTGTGGATTGAGACGAGGTCACGAGAATACGCTCACACCCAATGCAGTGTTGAAGTGCATCTGTTTAATTCATGTCAGTCACTGTTTCTTGTACTATCTTTTACAATGAGGCATATAGAACAGAAATTTTTACAGACTTGTTTTTCTAAAAGTTGAGTAGGTACATCTTTAACTAGAAAAGCCATTTCCCATGGGATAAGAAAACAGTAAAGATTACAGAATACAATACATATATAAAAATTCTTTTAGTACAAAGCAGTGTTAAAGGTTAACGATGAAGAGTCTCTTTCCATTAGTTTAAATCTTCACTATTTGTTTTAGCTCCTGTAAGCAGTGTTTTTTATCCTTTTCTCAGGCAGCTAGAGTTAATTAATGTGTGGTGTGGACAAGGGGGAGGTGTTCAGAGAGGAGGAAACTATCTGTCTTAAAGCTTTCTTTACTCATAGATAAAAGTAGTAGACCTAAGTTTCTTTGGTTTGTTATATTGTTTGTAACCTGTGCTGATAGTAACTAAGCTTGCAAAGCCCATTTCCTGATGTTTTAAAAGGTTAATGAATATCTTGTAGATTGTCTTAGGCACTGCTTTTTCAGCTAATATTGAGGAATTATTATCCATCCATCCATCTTGTGTTTCTAAGAAATTTTCCTTTACAATTAATGTGAAAACAAAACCCAAAGCACCCCAAATTTCCAGAATAGCATAATTCAAAGTAGGATATGCCACGAATTCCTTCTTTTGGAATCGTCTGCCTTGCAGGACTCCAACGGACCGAGCCTTGCTTAAGATCCAGCTATTAAGGTGTCGTGGCATTCTGCACTGTTATTAGGATTGCAAATTAGTTCAGCTGTTATGGAGATCAGTGTGGAGATTCCTCAGAAAACTGGGAATGGATCCACCATATGATCCAGCTATACCACTCCAGGGAATCTTTTCAAAGGGGCCAAAATAAGAAAACTACAGTACTATATTCATACCCATGTTCATAGCAAAACAATTCACAATAGCCAAATTATGGAACCAACCCAGGTATCCATCAACAGATAAATGTATTACAAAATTATGGGAAAGAGGTAAAATTTTAAAACTATTGTTTCTGTGACATACAAAAATAGGCAGGCCAGCTTTGTCATAGGAACAAACTACACACTGTTCTAGAATCCTCATTCTCCTTCTTTCCTCAAATCTAATTAGGCAAATCCTACAGATCTCACTTCTTAAATGGTTCTTGAATCTGTCCTATCTCTTAATTCATGTTTATGCCATTTCAGTTCAGGTCCTTGTCCATATTGCTTTCTGTCCTGAATAGTTAAGCAAAATTGAAGAATCCAAAGAAAGATCTTCCACAAGCATATTAGACCAAAGTGCATGTCCCTCCCACATTTCTAAGTTCCTCAGAATATATAGCATAAGCCACAGACCAGTTTGCCTCTTCCTTCATCTAGCACTGGAGAAACAAAACAGTAGTCCCACTTATCTGTGGTTTTAACTTTCATGGTTTCAGTTACCCATGGTCAACTGTGATCTGAAAATATCTAATGGAAAATTCAAGAGATAAGTGATTCATAAATTTTCATTTTTTTGGTACTGGGGATTGAACTCAGGGGCATCCTACCTCTGAGCACCACCCCCAGCCCTTTTTGTTTTTTGTATGTTGAAACAGGGTCTCACTAAGTTGCCATAAGTCTTGTTAAATTGCCGAGGCTAGCATAAGTTTTAAATAACTTTTATTACACTATGTTGTTATAATTATTCTATGTTTTTATTATTGCTGTTAATCTCTCTCTATGCCTATATTTCAAATTAAACTTTATCATAAGTCAGTATGTGTAGAAAAAAACATTATATATATATATATATATATATATATATATATATATATATATATATATATATATATATATATATATGTGGTTGGTACATATATATATATGGTTTGGTACTATTCACAGTTTCCTTTTAGCTACACCCCAAGCCAATTTTATTTTTTTATTTGGAAACAGGTTATTGCTAGATTGCTGAGAGTTTCGCTAAATTACTGAGACTGACTTTGAACCTGCGATCCTCCTGAATCAGCCTCCCAAATACTAGGATTACAGGTGTGTGCCACCACACCTGGTCGTCTGGACCACCTTTGCAGCAGCTATAGATAGATGATAAAGCTGAGGGCATTAAAGTAAAAAAATACATTTCTGAATGACGAAATATACCATCAATTAAGTTAATGCCACAGATTGCATAAACGACAAGGGATTAGTGCAAGAGAATATAAAGAACCCTATAAATCAACAAGAGAAAAAATGAAGAACCTAGTAAAAGCCAATGGGGAAAATGCATAAAGAGGTACTTCATAGAGGAGGGAACCTTAAGGACCAGCAAACAAATGGAAAGGTGCTCAGCTGCCTTATTTATCATGGAGATGTTACTAACTCACCCTTCATTGACTTCTTACTGTGTGCCAGGCAGCATTGCAAGTGCTATCCAGAAGATACTGTTTCATACGTATCAAACTGACAAAAATTTTAATATCACTCATTTTGGCAAGGATATGAGGCAGCAGAAACTTTCAGGCATTGTTAGTGAGAATACAACCATTTTATAGGTCAATTCAACAACATCTAGCAAAGTTGAAGATGCAAATGGCTTCTAGAAAGATACCTGGATAAAGTCTTCCATATGTCCTCAAGAATGTTCATAAAGTCAGTGTGGTAGCATGAACCTGTAGTCCTAGCACTCAGAAGGCTGAGGTGAGAGAAGAGTCCAGGTGTTTGAGGCTACTCTCAGCAACATAGTGAGACTGTGTCTCAAAAAACAATATCTATAGCCAGGCGTGGTGGTGCATGCCTGTAATCCCAGTGCTTGGGAGGCTGAGACAGGAGGATTGCAGATTCGAGGCCAGCCTCGGCTACTTAGCAAAACCCTGTTTCAAAACAAAAAATATAAAATAGGACTGGGGGTGTAGCTCAGAGTAGAATGCCCCTGGGTTCAATCTCAAGTACCACAAAAATGTTTATAACAACATTTTTTTTTGTAGTACTGGGGATTGAGACCAGGGGCATTCTACCTCTGAGCTACACCCCCAGTCCTGTTTTTTATTCTTTATTTTGAAACAGGGTCTCACTAAGTTGCGGAAAGCCTCACTAAGTAGGTGAGGCTGGCTAAAAACTCGGATCCTCTGGTCTCAGCCTCCCAACTACTGGGATTACGAGTGTGTGCCCCCACACCTGACTTATAACAACATTTTAATAGGTAAAATTTGATAACAATATAAATGTCCCCCAATGGATACCTAAACATATGTGCTCTGGAACATGTTACAGAAAGGAAGCAAATGAATTGGAGCTCCATGAATCAACAGAAGTGAGTCTCACAAACAAAATTTTGAATGAAAAGAGCAAGTTTGGGATGATATATGCAGATTACCACTTGTATGTAGTTTTATTTTTAATATGCTTTTATTGGTGCATTACAGTCTCACATCATAATGTAAATCATATTGATAGTGACATGTATGCGTGTATATAGTTTCAAAATATACACAACAATCCTGAATTGTTTACAAAAATACTCATTGTTGTGGTAGTATAAAAATATTCAAAATAATGTTACCTCCAGGGTCACATGGCACATGGCATAGGAGAGACTCTGGAAAGGGTTCATATGGGGTTCTAAATTCTGCCTATAATGACATGATTTTTTTTTGAGATGACATCTTGCTATGTTGCCCAGACTGGCTTCAAACTCACAATCCTCCTCCTCAGCCTTTTGAGTGCCTGAGATTATAGGCATGTGCCACAATGCCTAGGGATATAAATCAGTAATCAAGATAAACATGTGCTTAGAATCCACAAATTCCTGGGTTTAATGAAAAAGAAAAGAAAGAGGAGGGAAGGAAAGAAGGAAGGAAGGAAAGAAGGAAGGGGAAAGGTATGTTAGGCAACTTTCTGTGACAAAATACCTTACATAATCAACTTATAAGGACAGATTTATTTTGGCTCATAGTTTGAGAGTTTTCAGTCTATAGACACTTGGCTCCATCACTCTGGGCCTGTGCTGCAGCATTAATCATGATGTGGAGGATATGGTGGAAGAAAGTTGCTCACCTCATGGCAGCCCAAAAATAATAAGAGAGGGGAAGGTACCAGCATCCCAATATATCCTTAGAAGGCACATCCTCAGTGACCAACCTCTTCCAAGTAGACCCCACCTCCTAAAGTTCTCACCACTTCCCAATTGCACCATCTTAACCAAGGCTTTAACACATGAGCCTTTAGGGGACACTCCAGATCCAAGCTGTAACAACAGGAAACTCAGGTAAATATGGCTTAGAGTTGCAGCTTGATAAATTTAACTAGTAGGTATACATGTTTATATGGTGATCTCTATACATTTCTGTATGCTTGAAAAATTAACAATAAAATTATAAAAAACAAGCCAGGCATGATGGTGCATACCTGTAATCCCAGTACTTGAAAGGCCAAGACAGGAAGATTGTAAATTAAAGATCAGCCTCAGCAATTTAGCAATTTAGTGAGACCCTGTTTCCAAATAAGAAATAAAATAGTTGTGGGGGTGTAGCTCAGAGGTAGGTTCAATTCCCAGTACCAAATAATTTTATAAAAAAACAAAAATAATCCAATAATTTTGAAAAATGGAAAAACAGCAAAATTAATCCACATAATCCCATCATCTAAACCATAACATTTTAATTTAATAACATTTTTATCTAAAAAATTTGATTGATTTCTATTACTTTTTAACCCCATACTCTATGCCCAATCAAGATACTAGACATTCAAGATACCTAAAACCAATGGCACTGTGACATTCTTGAATATGTGCTACTGTACTCTGCTACATGTACTATTATCATAAGGGTCACAGCTTGATTAAAAGTGTCTTTGAGCTGGGCATGGTGGTGCATGCCTTTACTTGGGAGTCTGAGAAAAGAAGATCTTGAGTTTGAGGTCAGCGCATGATAATTTAGTAAGACTCTGTCTCAAAATAAAAAATGAAAAGGGCTGGGTGTGTAGCTCAGTGATAGAGCACCCCTGGGTGCAATAACCAATACCATCCAATACCATCCCTACAAAAAAGTATCTTTGAAATGCATGTTTACAGTTTTTCTTTAGACTAATATTCAATGATTGTCAAAAGGGTTGCTCACTATTTTCTGGAAATAACAGTAACTACTTTTATTGGGCATTTGCTATGTGCCAGGCAGGCCCTATTCTGAGCACTACATGTATGAACATATTAAATTCTCACAACTACCCTCTGAAGTGGGTGTCATAATTATCATAATCACCTCCATTTTCAAAAGGAGGAAGCTGAGGCACAGAGAAGTTGAGTAATTTGCCCAAAATCACACAAATAGGAAGTGGTTGAGTCAGGGTTCCTACCAAGCATTCTGAATCCAGAGCCCTTACTCTTAACTACTATGAAATCTTATTTCCAGCATCACTAATTCTTCAGTAATAATACATTCAGGTGTGCTGTTTGGCAAGTGGAATCATTAGCAGGAGTCTATATTTCATTTTTGTTTTGTTTTGTTTTGGTACTGGGGATTGAACCCAAAGGCATTTACCTCTGAGCTACACCCCAGCTTTTTTTTTTTTTTTTTGCGGTACTGGGGATTGAACTCAGGGGCATTCTACCTCCGAGCTATACCCCCAGCCCTATTTTTTATTCTTTATTTTGAAACTGAGTCTCACTAAGTTGCAGAGTGCCTCACTAGGTAGCTGAGGCTGTCCGCGAACCCGGATCCTCTGGTCTCAGTCTCCCGAATGCAGGGATTACAAGCGTGCGCCACCACACCCGGCTCCAGCCATTTTAAATTTATTTATTTGGAAATGGGATTTCACTATGTTCCTGAGATCCTCGCTAAGTTGCTGAGATTGGTCTTGAACCTACGATCCTCCTATCTTAGCCTCCGAAGTACTGGGATTACAGGTGTGTGTCACCACACCAGGCTGCGGAGTCTACATTTGAACGTCACCATAGGCATAGCCTTAATTAATCTCATTTAATGAAGTGTGGTCTGTCTCCTTAGTTAGAGTGCTATGTACTTTGAAGTGTCACCTGCCCACAGATGATTTTCAATACTTACTGAATGATTGACAGAAAAATCACCAATATTTCCACCCTGAGTTTAGTTTCCAACTGGTGGGGTGGCACATGCCTGTAATCCCAGTACTTGGGAGGTTGAGAAAGGAGGATTGAATGCCAACGTGTTGTAACTTATCGAGACCCTGTTTCAAACAAAAAATAAAATAGGGCTGGGGATATAGCTCAGAGGTAGAATGCCTGTGAATTCAACCCCTAGTACCCCCCCCAAAAAAGTTTAGTTTCTTAGATCAATCAGGAGAAAGAGTCCTCAAGGATGTATTTTATATTATTTTGGTTTTCATTAACCTTTCTGTTAATAGCAGCTTTAATGATATATAATTTACCTGTTTAATAGTGAACTAGATGGCATTTAGTATATTTGGCGAGTCATGTTACCATCACAATCAATTTTAGAACATTTTCATCAGCCCCCAAGAAGCCCTTTGCCTGTTTGCTAATGTGCCCCTTAGTAATCACTCCTCCCTCTCCTCCCTGCAGCTCTAGACAGCCATTACACTGTTTCCTGTCTCTATAAAGTCATCTCTTCTGAACATCTCATACAAATGGAACAGCATAGCATGACATGCCATCTTTGGGTTAGGGCTTCTTTCTTTTTTTTTTTTTTTTTTTTTTTTTTGCGGTACTGGGGATTGAACTCAGTGGCATTCTACCTCCGAGCTACACCCCCAGCCCTATTTTTTATTCTTTATTTTGAAACAGGGTCTCACTAAGTTGCAGAGTGCCTCACTAGGTAGCTGAGGCTGGCCGCGAACCCGGATCCTCTGGTCTCAGCCTCCCGAATGCTGGGATTACAAGCGTGTGCCACCACGCCCGGCAGGGCTTCTTTCTTTAACATAACATTTTCAGGGAAGAATAGTCATACAATGAACTATTGGCAATAAAAAGGAAACATGCATTAACTTTTTATTTTTCATAAATAAACCAACTTAAAAAGATATTATTTTGTATTTATATAGTACCTTTTTCAAGAACCTTAAGTGCTTTACAGATATTATTTCTTACTAATCCCCACAGCAACACTGTGAGGCAGGTATTACTCCCATTTTACAAGACAGGGAGACTGAAGCATAGAGAAGTTAAAAGCACAAGAGGTGACTTGCCCACGGTCTTTCAATTAAGTCACTGAAGAGTCAGGATCCAAACTTCTAAGCCTCCCAGCACCCAGCCAAATACCTCATAAGAGAATCTTTAATGAACGTTATTTTTAAACAAAGTAGCAAGAATAGTATGTTATTTAAATGAAGTCTTTCTACTGCCCTCAAGGAAAGAAAAAACCTCTAGGGATGATTAGAGGCCACGAGACCATATGTAGTTCATTTGTGTTCGTTTTTTTTTTCTTTTTTTTTTTGTGGTACTGGGGATGGAACCTGGTGACATTCTACCGCCAAGCTACAGCCCCAGCCCTATTTTTATTCTTTATTTTGAAACAGGGTCTCACTAAGTTGTGGAGGGCCTCACAAAGCAGCTGAGGCCGGCCGCAAACCCAGATCCTCCAGTCTCAGCCTCCCAAATGCTGGGATTACAAGCATATGCCACCACGCCCGGCTTGTGTTAATGTTTTGACACAAGGTATTTACTGACATATTACAAGATTTCAGATTTATTTATCTTTCTTTCTTTTTTTTTTTGTGGTACTGGGGATTGAACTCAAGGGCATTCTACCTCCGAGCTACACCCCCAGCCCTATTTTTTATTCTTTATTTTGAAACAGGGTCTCACTAAGTTGCAGAGGGCCTCACTAGGTAGCTGAGGCTGGCCGCAAACCCAGATCCTCTGGTCTCAGCCTCCCAAATGCTGGGATTACAAGCGTGCACCACCATGCCTGGCTATCTTTTTTCATTTTTTATTGTAGTAAAATATACATAACACAAAATTTACTACATTAAAGTAAGTGCACACTTTTTATTACTCTGCAACTCTCACCGCTATCTCCAACACTATTTTGTCATCCCAAACTGAGAACTCTCCACATTAGACAGTAACTCTCTAGTCTCCTCTCCTCAGTCACTTAGAATCACTATTTTACTTTCTGCTTCTATGAATCTGACTATGCCAGGTACCGCATATGAGAGAAGTAATAATACAGTATGCTAGCATAAAATCTGCAAAGCCCATCTGTGTTGTAGCATGTGTCAGAATTTCCTTCTTTTTAAAAAACTGAATACACTCCTTTATATGTATATACCATATTTGGTACATCCATTCATCCATCAATGGACATTTGGATTGTTCCCACTCTTTGGCTATTGTGAATAATGCTGCTATGAACAAGGATGTGTAAAACATCTATCCAAGTCCCTGCTCTCAATTCTTTTGGGTATATACCTAGGAATGTGATTGATGAATCATATGGCAGTTCCACATCTAATTTTTTGCTGTGTGTGTGTGTGTGTGTGTGTGTGTGTGTGTGTGGTGTTTCACTGGAAACTAAACCCAGATCCTCACACATGGTAAGCAGGTTCTCTGCCAATGAACTACATCCACAGCCCTACATCTATTTTTTAATAACCTCTGTACTGTTTTCCATGGCATCTTTACCATTATACATTCTTACCAGCAGTGTACAATGGTTCCAATATCTCCACATTCTCTCCAACATTGGTTATTTTCTGGTTTCTTAAAATAATAATCATCATCCGACGCCCTGTGCCCCAGGGCCCTGCGCCCCGAGCTGCGCCGCCGAGGAGCCAGGCCCCGAGACGGTATCTGGTGCCCTGCGCCACGGAGCCGCACCACCGAGGAGCTAGGCCCTGAGACAGCATCCAGCGCCCTGTGCCCCGGAGCCGCACCGCGGAGGAGCTAGGCCACCGAGAGGGGATCCGGTGCCCTGCGCCCTGGTGCCCTGCGCCCCGGTGCCCTGCACCCCGGAGCCGCACCGCAGAGGAGCCAGGCCCCGAGACGGGATCTGGCGCTCTGCGCCCCGGAGTCGCGCCACCGAGGAGCTAGACCACCGAGAGGGGATCTGAAGCAATGGAGATCAACCTGATGCTGTGAGCTGCAAAATTCACAGCGGGCATAGCTAAAAGCCCAGGCGTGGTGTGAGGACCCCCGTGTCTCCATGCACTACCTAGGCGGATATCACCGAACCATCTATAGCACCCAGAACGAGTGGAAAGACCAGTGCGAGCTCCCGTGGGTCGGCCTCTGAGCTCCGCCCCAGAGATGGAAAAGTGAGCGAAGGCGCAAGAGAGTCTGAAGCAGTCTAGCCATGAATCCGTAAGTGGACTACAACCCGGGGTGCTGGGTTCACAATACAAAGGTTAGACTCAGGTATCCGCCCTTGTAGAGACTAGACAGGGCCAGAAGGGCACAGGATCCCAGAGCATATAGGGCATCTGGAAAGGCCTGGCATGTAGACTGCAAAAGCAAAAAGCAGAGAGAGAGAGAGAGACAGCTAGGCCCTGGAGAGCCCAGAGACATAAGCTAGCAGCGAGAGAAGTCCTCTGCCTGAACTGAGAGAGCAAATAAAAAAATTCAAGCTCGGTGCTTATGATCTAGCAGAATGATCACTCTAGTCTCGGGTTGCTATTTGTAGATTTTTGGTTCTTCTTTTTTTTTCCCTTTTTCTCTTTCTTCTTCTTTGGTGATAAGTTCTATATATTTATACTCTGTTTTTGTTTTGTATTGCCTTGAATTATATATGTTTGTTTGGATGATTACTTGCGTTGTTGTCTCTGGCTTAGGCTGTTGAACCCCCTCCCTGTCCTTTCTACATGCTTCCCCCCTTCCCCTCTAAATACCTCTTCACAAACCTTTACCTCCTCTCTTCTCCTTTTTCCTGTCACTTATCATTATCTACCATCTCTAATCTTTACAATACATCTCCTCAACACACTCAACCTCTTATTCTGCTGGATCACACTCTCTTCTTTATCCTATTCCTGCATTCAACTGTGACCTCTCACTCAAACTTTATCTCTGAACACAACCTTTGTCCCCTAAACCCCCACTGCAGAGATTGGACAAGAAAACTTGCAAGAACAGCAAAGATATAAATTGAAGAACAGGGGAACCATGGGAAGGAAAAATAACAAAGAAACAATGAGCTACCACAACCCCTCAATAACAGATCTCACCAACCCAGAATGGGAGAGACTACCAGAAGAACAATTCAGGACTTTAATACTAGAAACAATACAGGATTTTCAGAAGAATGTAGGCAGAGCTTTAAAGAAATAAAGGAAGACATAAAGGAACAAATATACAGAGAATTCGAAGACCTTAAAAGAAACCAAAGAGAAGCATTGAAGGAAGTAAAAGATGAAATAATCGAAATGAAGGCATCAATTCAAACTATAAACAGCAGATTAGATGACATGGAAAATAGAATATCACTCTTAGAGGATGACCAAACTAAAAATGAATCTATAGTACATCACTTAGAAAAAAAAATACGACAGTATGAATTGGACATCGAAGAGATCTGGGCCAATTTTAAAAGAGCTAACCTAAGAATAATAGGCATAGAAGAGGGATTAGAAGTTGAAACTTATGGAATAAACAATCTCTCCAAATAAATAATAACAGAGAATTTTCCAAACATAGAAAGAGAAGTCGACACACAGGTTCAGGAAACATACAGAACTCCCTCGAGACAAGACCAAAGAAGAGGTTCACCACGCCACATAGTAATCAAATTGACCAATGTAGAGGCAAAGGAGAGAATCTTAAAGGCAATGAAAGTAAAAGGCCAAGTGACATTTAGAGGCAAACCAATTAGAATCACTCCAGACCTCCCGAATCAAGTCTTGAAAGCCAGGAGAGGCTGGAGTAACATATTCCAAACTCTGAAAGAAAATAACTTCCAGCCAAGATTCTCATACCCAGCGAAACTCTCTCTTAAAATTGACGGGGATATAAAAACCTTCCATGACAAACAGAAACTGAAGGAATTTTTGTCTTCCAAACAAGCACTAGAGAAACTGATTAAAGAGATTAACTACAAAGAAGAACTAACCAGTAAACATCAGAACCAGAGAAACAATAACTTCCAGGAGGCAAACAGCTAAGCAAAGAAGAACAAACACTACTGCAAACAGAAATCAAAACTCAAAATGTTAGGAATTAAAAATCATCTCTCAATAATCACATTGAATATGAATGGTCTCAATTCCCCAATAAAAATGCAGAGGGTGGCAAAATGGATCAAAACCCAGAATCCATCCATATGCTGCCTGCAAGAAACACACGTTACAAGCAAAGATTCCCACAAACTAAAGGTGAAGGGCTGGAGTAAGGTAATCCATGCCAATGGAACTCGGAGACAAGCAGGAGTAGCAACTATGATATCAGATAAACTAGACTTCAAACTCAAGCTTACCAGAAGAGACAAAGCAGGACATTTTTTACTAGTAAAAGGAACAATCCAGCAAGAGGAAATAACAATTAT
>PVLC010022567.1:0-13374 GCA_004027655.1 Graphiurus murinus
GGGCGTGGTGGCGCACGCTTGTAATCCCAGCATTCGGGAGGCTGAGACCGGAGGATCTGGGTTCGCAGCCAGCCTCAGCTACCTAGTGAGGCACTCCGCAACTTAGTGAGACTCGGTTTCAAAATAAAGAATAAAAAATAGGGCTGGGGGTGTAGCTTGGAGGTAGAATGCCCCTGAGTTCAATCCCCAGTACCGCAAAAAAAAAAAAAAAAAAAAAAAAGAACTCCAGTCTCTGCCAGGAGAAGTGAGAAAGCACACAGACCAGAAAC
Source organism: Graphiurus murinus (assembly GCA_004027655.1). Taxonomy (NCBI): domain Eukaryota; kingdom Metazoa; phylum Chordata; class Mammalia; order Rodentia; family Gliridae; genus Graphiurus; species Graphiurus murinus. The sequence goes on from PVLC010022567.1 coordinate 270, forward strand.
CTTCCAGCTGGAGGACTTGAGAAGCTCCTGGCCCCCAGCACCCCAACAGGTTTTAACCAGCTTGGGGGAGGCTTACATGAGGAGGGGACGTGGTCCAAGAGGGCCTAGGGGCCTCCGAGACATCCTGGCCTGGATGGCAGAGGCTCCAGGACACAGTCTGTGTCCGTCCTGGCCTGCAGCCGGACTGACCTCCCACTTCACGCTGGCCAGCCAGGAACTGAGGCAAGCCTTTGTTGTCACAGCCTGCACAGAGTTCTGGAACTTTCTAAAGGGGAATGAACTTCCTCAGGGACTCCAAAGAGCAGCAGAATTAGGAGATGAAGAGAAATCCCCAACTTCCAAAGGGGACCCAGACAGAGGGGGACACGGGGACACAGCTTCTGAAATAGGAAAGAAGGCAAAAGCAGGTGCGGCCCAGGGGACCCGGCTCAGGTGGGGAGAAAAGCACTGATCAGCAGAGACAAGTGGGCAGGGGACAGACACTCATCTTTTCTCCCTGTTTAATAGCACGCTTGGGAAGGAACCCACTGCCTTTCCAGAGAGTGGACAGGGGAGAACAAGATTCTTCTCAGAGCTGTCAATCTTCACAGGTGGCTCTGTCTCCTGTGCCAATGACCTCACAAGGGTTACACGAAAGCCTGCCTCTGCACGTCCAGGGAGGGCAGGGGGCGGGCCGGGTGGGCTTCTGCAGGCCACATCCCCCTTCCTACTGAGGCTGGGAAAGAGGGAGGTGCCCAGCCCAGTCTGTACCTCAGCCTGGGCCCTTGAAGGTGTAGGAAGCCAGTCTCGCCTGGCCATCCGCCCCCTGCAGCCCCCTCCCCTGCACTGGCCCTGGGCAGCAGGACTGGATCTCGCAGTGAGCGGAGAGAACATCTGAACACTGAAAAGCCTAAGAGTTCTTAGAGCAGAAAGGCCTTGGGGAATCAGTTCACTCACTACCCACTTCCCCCTTTAGCTGGCTCACAGACCCCCAAGGTCACCCGGCAAGGAAGTACCCCAAAAGAGCAGACTCCGGGCTCCCAGGGCAGTGCTCCTGCCCCGGATGGCCCTTCAAGGTGAAGATGGCTTCAAGGAGCAGTGGGCAGGGAGGGAGGGTTGGAATATGCCTCTCCAGATGTGGACATGGACTGAAACCCCCAGGACAGTGTGATATATGGAGCTTCAGTCCAGGAGTCTCGATGGGTGTGTCCCAGGACCCCCAGGGAGGACCGGAGCACTATTCTCAAATACTGTCTTTACTTGAATTCATACCACGCCCTCCAGAGACCTGGGAGTCAGGGCGGGAGACCTGATCATGACCCTGACCTTCATTTTAGACCGGAGGGAGCGGGTCATGGAGTGTCAGTGACCTGCCCTGGTCACACGCCAGCCCGTGCCTGCAAGACAATCAGAACTCTGGGGCCAGCCTCCTGACTCTGGCCTGGCCTGCAGCTCCCCAGCCAGTGCTATAACCCTGGCTGGCGCTCCCACTCCCCGCCCTCAACTATCCGGGCACCAGATATCGAAGGCACACTCAGGATGGTAAAAATAGCTCCCAAGCCCACAGCAACCCAAGTCCTCCTCCGCCAGGCCAGGACGCCGGCCCGGGCACTCCAAGAGCTCAGGCCATGGGGACAGAGGAGCCGCCAAGAGCCCTGCCAACAGAGGTGGAGAGGAATCTGGGAACAGGAAGGCGGTGGAGAATGGTCAGCACTGGGGGCCCCACGCTCAGGCCAGAAAAGGGGGGACGTCCTCGTTCATGTCTCCCAGGGCTACCCAAGCTTCTGCACATTCCCTCTGCCTACCCCATGCTCCCCCAAGGTGGACCACCACCCCAGACACGCTGTCCTCCACCACCCAGCAGCCCTCCCACCAGACACAGTGACTCTTGCATGTCTCAGGGAGCAAACCCAAAGGGGACAATGAGCCCCATCACATCCAAGCCAAAGGCACACGGCGGCCACAGCCATACCCAGTCTCACCCCCTTCCCGGCCAGGCCCCAGGCACAGAAAGCACCCCGCCCCCGGCCCAGCACGGAGCCCCTGAGGACACACACAGGCAGACGGCTGCAGGGCAGCACACTTACTCTCTGGACGAAGAGGGAGAAACGGGGACAACTCTCCGATTTGTTCCTTGTGCCTCAAGTTTCAAATAATTCCTGCATGGCTACAGCTCCAAGTGCTGTCTGTCCTACTCAGCCTTCCTCGGACTGTCAGGGGTGGGAGGAGCCCTGTACACACACACACACACACACACACACACACACACACACACACACACACACCACTCCCTTGCTCCAGAGCTCGCTCTCTCCCCCTCTCGGCTCACTCTGGCTTGTAGGAAGCCAGTAGGATAAAACTCTGTCTGTAATTTCAGCCAGCTGGGTCCCCAGGGCTTCACTTATCATCCTGCAGCTATGTAGTTCTTGAATGACATCACAGTGGCTTTCCAAGCCCTGCAGCCTGAGTGAGAAGTAGCCAGCCCTGCTCCAGTCTCAGCCCCAGCTCGACCCTCCACCCCGGCCCGGCCCGGCCCAGCCCAGCCCAGCTGCAGCCCAGCCCAGTCCAGCCCAGCCCCAAGTCCAGGGCAGCCCAGTACCCAGAAGACAAGTGAGAAGAGAGAACCAGGAGCAAAGTGAGGCTGAGCCCGTAGCAGACACACAGAGCTGCAAGGGCCAGAGAGAAGGAGAGTTCCTATGAGGGTACTGAGATTTATTTCCCCAAATTTTCCACATTTTTTTTTTCCATTCTCAGCAAATGGAAGGCAGAACAGATGACAACAATTTTCCAGCGGCTGAACAATAAGGTGGAAATCTTTTCTTTTTTTCTTTCACCCACTCCCCCCCTTCCCTGGGGGCAGAGTCCAGGAGCCAGGACACTTCCCTGGCTTAGAAGAGTGGGGGGAGCTACAAGCCCCAGGACTTTGTTGAGGGGCTGGGGTGCCCCAGACAGGCCTCCCGCAGTGGGGGGCGGAGCCCCAGGGAGGCGTTCTCAGGGCAAAGCTTTGGACTCTGGCCCAGCAGCCTCCACACTTGGGGAGGCCTGGCTCTGGAATGCCAGTGGGTGTCTTGCTGGGGCTGCTGACCCTCCAGGTTGCCTGAGGTGCCCACAGTCACCAGCTATTGGTGTTGTTTGCTCCCATGGGTGGAAATCATGAATGGCAGAGAGAAATGCTTCTCAGAGGACCAGGACATTAGCCCCCATCCCCCACAACCCAGGCAGTCGCCCCCAAGCTCCCGCCATGATCCTGCTGGGCCCTAAACGTGCCAGAAATATCAAGATGTCAAGTCCCAACTCTCATTTGCGTGCGTTTGTGACTTATTTGGGTCTCAGATGGAACCCAGGGCCTCGCTCATGCGAGGCAAGTGCTCTGCCACTGAGCTACCCCCAGCCCTCACAACCTGTAAAGCAACCATGAAGAATGGGGAGGGGGTGGGCAAAAGAAGGGTCCCGTGCCTCAGGCTCCAAACTGAGGAAGATCATAATAATTTGTACAAACTATTGCAATAATCCCCTCACCCCCATAGAGCCCTCTGGAACTGACCAACAAAGCACAGGCTCTTGAAAGGGTAGTCTAGTCTCCTGGCCTGTCCCAACCAGCCCTGCCTGTAACAGTGTTAGCCTAGATTTTATTTGCATAAAACCTTCATACTTATTTGCCCACCTGAATACCAACTCTATTATTATTTTGTAAAGTTTTAAAATAGGTGTGTGTGTGTGTGTGTGTGTGTGTGTGTGTGTGTGTGTATTACTGAGGATTAAATCCAGAGACCATCTACCTCTGAGCTATACCTCCACCCTTTTTTTTTTTTTTTTTTTTTTTTTTTTTTTTTTTTTTTTTTTTTTTTTTTTTTTTTGAGACAGGGTCTCACTAAGTTACCAAATGCTGACCTCAAACTCAAGATCCTCTACAGGTGTGTATCACCTTGTCCAGCATAATAAAATTAATTTAGCTTAAACTAGCTCTAAGTATTGATATCCATGATATCATAGATTTGGTGTACAAAGTTTTCTGTCTGTCTCAGGATTGAATCCAGGGGCATTCTACCTCCAAGCTACACCTCAGACCTTTTTTTTTATTATTATTATTTTGAAAAAGAGTCTCAGTAAGTTGCCAATGATCTTGCTAAGTTGTTAGACTGGCCTCAAATCTATGATCCTTCTTTCTCAGCCTCCCAAATACTGGGATTACAAGCATGTACCACCACACTTGGCTTATTTTTCTAATATGCATTCACATAGATACACCTAAAATTAGTTCAGATATAATTAGCCTGGACCATGCACTTTACTTTGGAGAATGTCACCATATAAGAGCTTCTATAAGTCGTGACTCGGTCCAATGGTTCCCCACTACCATCCGGGTACAGACTGCACTGGAAGCCCTTGTGGAGTTTCTATAAAAACCTTACCCCCTGGCCCCACCCCAGACCCACAGAGACAGAATTACCAGAGGGGGCCTAGGAATCTGAATTTTAAAGTCCCAGATGAAAATGACAGATACCAGATTGGGCAAAATGGGTCCTAGCTGAACCTAAATACTTTCAGTTATGGGATCTTATTCTCTCCCTCTCCCCAACGCCACAAAAATTAATTAATTAATCTTTACATGGTTGAGTCAGGTAGATTTTAGCTCAACATAAGAAAAAAACACTCTGGCACCCTGACTTTTACATTAACTGGCCTTAAGATGTCCTTTGGGTGGCTCAGAACAACCGGATTTCTCCCCACAGGAGCCCTTCAAATACTGATCACCGTGTAATATTCCCTCTAGCAGGTCACCTGGGCCTCACCTACCACCTGAGCACTTGCTCCAGAGGTTTCCTTGTCCCTTGGAAGCGAAGGACCCAAGCGAAGGGCTCTCTGGTCTAACCCTAACCCAGCTCCCACTTTCTGGAAATCACTTTTTATAACCTACCCTAAGATTATCCCCAGCCCCGCTCACTCATGCCAATTTAGTGTCTGCCAAGAACACAGTGGCTAAGAACATGGCACCTCCGTGGCTATCTCACTGTGCCTATACATACCACACCAAAGCTTAAGCTACAGACATGTAATCTGCCCTGCCCTTCTCTACTAACAAATCATGAAACCAAATGTCCAGGAAAGAGAAGAGTCTCACAAGACGACCCAGACTCCAAGGAAGTGAGGTTCAACTAGCACACAGGGGGGCTGTCCCAGTATTTTGTCTGTTCTTTCCGCAGAGGGAGCTGCAGGCCTGAGCAGAACAGTTTTATGAAACATAAGTTCTAGGGACAAGAAGATAGATCTGGAGACCTACTTGGGCTTCCTCAGGCACCTAGGATTCTTCAAGACCCCTGATTTGCTGCTGCTGTAGGCAGCCAGCCTGGGCCAACCCACCCCCAGCCCGATCCCATAGAGCTGTCCATCCGACTCTGGGAGAGAAGGAGAGTTTCTCACAGTCCCAGATGGTCAGCACTGGAGCCAAGGCTGTTACCCAGGGTCTCTGGCTCCCAGAGGGAAGTCCTGCCCACCAAGAGATCTGGTTCAAGCACCCCGAGCAGGGCGGTTGGAAGGGTACTGGGATTCCCAGCACTTAAGAACCACACACATCTCCAGGTCTAGCCGTGCAAAGAAAGTGGAACACTGGCGGGTAATTCTCCAGCGAAGAAACACTTCCCAACCATAGGTCAAGCACATGCTCCATCCCCTCGCCTCCAGGAAGTCCTCCAGGTCTCTCCTGGGAGGAAGGGGGCCCTTGGGAGGCTCCACCCCTTCCTGTCAAGTTCTTTCTTTTCCTTGGCAGGTGTAGAAGCATCCTCTGGGCTAGGTTCTTTGCTCTTGTGCTTAAGGAACAAAATGGCGGAGTGTTTGGGTTTCCAAGCCACCTCACACTAGAACAGAAGCAGGGAGCAGGAAGGTGTCCCCAGCGGAGGACTACTTCCCCGCCTGCAGGTGGTGACGTGGGCCAAGACAAGGGGCTGGAAGAGCCACCGGCACCAGGTGACTGGTAGTCCTCATCCCCGGAAGACTGCCCAAGGGAAATATGTGGCCACATCTGCAGGTGTTTTGGTTGTCGCAGCATTGAGAAGAAACGCTATAGCATCCAGGGGTGCTGCTAAACTACCCACAATGTGCAGAACAGCCCCCCACAACAAGCCATTGCCGATTTAGAATGTCAACGGTGCCACGGCTGAGAAGCCCCAAGCTAGACAGACGGAGGAGTGAGCTGGGGTGTGAGACCCCGGGCTCTGGACTCAGACTCTTAGCCCTGGATTTCAACCCCAGCTGGGTCACTCACTGGCTGGCTGACCTTGGTCAAGTAATTTCCTTTTCTTGGACCGGGGTTTCCAAAGTGGTGAGAGAGGAGAAGGAGCAAAGCTTTGAATTCTAAATCTGGTTCTAAGGACAGGCTACCACCCTGTGGAGCACAGTCCTGGATGGAAACCAGGCCCTTCCCTCCCTTCATCCATCCCATGAGGGGCACCCACCTGGTCCCAGAGGTTCTGGAGCTGTGTTTGGACGGGGGAGGGGGGGGAGGAAAGATCTGAGAAGCTTTGAGCTTTCATATCAAAATCTGACCTCACTGCCCCTGGAGAAGGAGAAGAACAACATCAAAGAACACTTTGCTGCTAACAATTTTTTTAAAGCAATCAAAGCAACACCAGGCAGGAGTCTCAGACAAATAGCCAAGGCATTGACTACCGGGAAGATGTCAAGACTGAGTGGTGAGAAGCCAGCCCCCTTCCCAGCCATGACAGCACTGCTGCTCCCCAGACCACAGGGAGAAAACAGCCCGCTGATGAACAAGCCCAGGCCAGCCTTCTGCAGAACGCAGGGTGGGGAGGAGCCCAGGGGTCAGCCATCGGGGGCAGGATGCCCACGGCCCTGTGGGGCAGTCTTGAGGCTACAAATAACGCTGCAGCCAAGAAAGGCAAGGGCAGGAGAAGAAGAGAGAGTTTGTGACAAGACGTGTGAATCCCCTTTGCACAGAGACAATGCCAGGGCCTTGTCAGAACCCTTTAAAACTTGCCTTGTTCTTCTACTGCCACTAGCCTCCGTCTCTTCTCCCACCTAGACAGGTGTGAGGTGGAAGGATTCTCCTCAACTCCAAGAAAAGCCAGTCCTGCCCCCTGATCTCATTTCTTACATCCCCAAGGGCAAGAGAGTTCTCCCGGTGTCAGACCTTTCTTGCTCCCTCTGCAGCTGAAGTCCTGCCCTCTGGCTCTGCCCGCACATTCCCCCCCAGCCACTGGATAATAAACAGACCCAGAGGAAGTACTGTCTGGGAGCCAAGGGGCCAGAGTACTAAGGGATGGCCCTGTGTGGGCCTCAGTTTACTCCTCTGTGCAATGGGAAAGTACAACCAGACCATCCCTGAAGTTCTCGATGCCCACGGACTGTTCAGACTCGGTGGGCCTGTTTCTCCTCTCCTTCTTATTCATGCCTGGGTGGCTCCAGGCTGCAAACTCATCCACGGCTATTTCTGCAGCAGCCGAGCAGTCCCTGGGGTTAGGACAGAAATGGTGACTTACAGGAAGTCTAAATACACACCAACCTGCCGAGGTCCCGAGGGCCATGCAGGGCAATAAACAGGCTAATTTATTTTCATCAGTGAAATGCTGAAACTTAATCCCTGAGCAAGCTGACCCGGCAGACAGCAGTGGGCAGCCCCCACCGAGAGCAGAATTAGCCCCCAGACTCCACTGGGGACGGCTAGGGTTGGCTTCTCCCCACCCTGCCACTGGTCTGCAAGGGTCTCCAGGACACAGGCAGAGCAGGGCAGAGCTGGACAGCTGGATTCCATTTTAACTCAGCTCCTTGTTGCCAGGTAGCTCAACCTTCAAGCTGCAGGGGGAGGGGAGGCAGGAAGGGAGGCAGGGCTCCTGCCCTTGTGAAGAAATGGTGGGCATCAGAAACCCCCCACCTGGCTGTGTAAAGAGCGGAAGGTAACTTAACCTCTCTGTGCTTATGTCTTCATCTCTGAAACAGGAATAAGACTCACAGGAGAGTCATGAGAAGTCAAGGAAACGCTGGGTATGTTACAGCAGCTCACACAGGGAGGGTGTACAGAGAAGGCGGAGGGAGGAGATTTTCCTTAGTCCCTGGCCACTGGCGAGGAATGCCAGCTAATACAACCCTGATGGAGGCTAATTACTAATATCAAACCTGTGCATACATTCTTCCACCTGGCAATTCCATTTCTAGAAATTTATATTATACACTTGCACAAATAAAAATAGTGAATGCCCGAGGTTTTTCACAAGAGCATTTCCTAGAAAGAGCAAAAGAGTAGAAGTGACCTAAATGTCCATGTTACTTAAATACAGTTTTTAAAAATACTGGTTAATAAAACACAGTACATAGGTACAATGGAATATCATGCAGCTGAACAAAATGAAGAGTATGTATTATCGTGGAAAGATCTTCACCATATACCACTTAATAATAGACAAGCTTGAGGTAAAAACCAAAGGTCAACAGACAGCAAGAGGCAGCCCTAGGCAGCCTGAGTCTGGGGAACCCATGCTCTCAACCATGAAGGTCTCCAGGATCTACGTACCTAAGAGCCTACTGTGCTCAAAGGATGTGCGCGTCACTGCTGTTCAGGCCACTCTGAGACACTGCCTCATTTTAGTGGGGCAGCCTATTACTGACTCTGCGTGAGCTCAAGACTTTGGCAGGATTTTAGAACATCTTTTGCCAGGGAGAGGGGCACAGAGAAGAAAGAGATTTACATGGCATGAATCACCCATGAGCAGCAGGGGAAGCGGAGGGAGGGAGGCATGCAGGGAATAAAGGGACTGATCATTTGCCAGATCCCAGACAGACCCACAGAACCATTTCCTGCAAATGGCCTCAGGACTGTCTCTCCAACAGAGAGCGGAGACTGAAGAGTGGGCCAGGCGGGGGGTCCGCCGCAGGATGGGCGGCTCCAGGTGGCAGGAGAAGGCCCAGGCAGCTGCAGCCGGGCTCCAGGAAGGTCGCTGTCTGTCTCCCAAAGGCCGATGGAGAGGCCGGCCCAAAAGCCAGGCCAGTGAGTGACGGAGCTACATCTTGCCCAAGTGGTCACTGGCGGCAGTGAGCACCTGTGTACCAGCCAGGGCTGAGGGGCAGGCTCAGCTCCTGGGGCAGAAGGACCCACAGGGGACCCTGGTCCCACCCTCGGCTGCACACTGCACCTGCCACCTCCACCTCCACCTCTGCAGCACACAATCGTGCCCGCCTGCCACACTGGCCAGAGCAGCTGTACGAGGAAAGCCAGGCTGTGTCGCTTGCTTTCCCTCTGTCTCTAGACTTTGAGCAATGTCCTTAGGCCACTTTTAAATTTCAAAAACAATTCTGTCTTCACTGCATCTCTCCTGACAGGCCCCATTCGAGTGCAGCGTCCCTCCAAAGCCACCCCTTGGGTCACCACTGCTCCGGAGCACGCACTTGACCGGGGCCCTTCCCCATCCGCGGTGGTCGGAGTGGCTGTGCACTACTCCGTGCCCTACCACCCCTCTCTCCAGCTCCAGGCAACCCCCAGACCTGGCTTTCTGTACCCCACAATGAGCACGGTGCCCATTATGGTTTGCATATAGAAGGTCCCCGGGAAAGCTCATGTATTGGCAATTCAAAAACATTCAGAGGCAAAATAATTAAATCATGAGGGTTCTACTCTCATCAGGGAATAAATCCATTGAAGAATATGTAGGTACACACACACACACACACACACACACACACACACACACACACACATATATTTTTTTTTGCAGTACTGGCGATTGAACCCAGGGGCATTCTACCTCCAAGCTACACCCCCAGCCCTACTTTTTATTCTTTATTTTGAAACTGGGTCTCATTAAATTGTGGAGAGCCTCACTAAGTAGCTGAGTCTGGCCGCAAACCCTGATCCTCCAGTCTCAGCCTCCCAAATGCTGGGATTACAAGTGTGCGCCACCACGCCCAGCAAGGATTAATAATTTGAATGGATTTATTGGCTGTTAACTTAGGCAGGCAGGGTGAGCCTGGAGGCGGTAGATCACTAGGTAAGGCCTGGCCTTGGGGACTTTATATGTCCCTCGTCCCCTCCCCAATCCGTGAAGTGAGAGCAGCATCCCTCCACACACCCCACCACCGCCACCGTCTTGTATGCTTAGGAAGCAGCCCTGTGGACCGGAATCTGTGAACACACGAACCCCAATAAACCTTTCCTCCTCTAAGTTCTGTGTGTCAGTGCTTGGATCACAGTAATGAGAGGCTTACTGAAGCAGCATCCGCCACTTGGAGCAGGTGATCAGCTGAGAATTGGGGAAAAGAACAAAGGAAAGAAAAGAGAGAGGAAGGAGAGAGATAAGCGTTGGCATTTTAGGTGTGCTTAGCCAGGCATGGTGAGACAAGAGGATCATAGGTTCAAGGCCAGCCTCCACAACCCTGTAAGACCCTGGGCAACCCAGCAATACCCTGTTTCAAAATATAAAATGAAATGAGCTGGTGTGTAGCTCAGGGGTCGAATGCCTCCTGGGTTCCATCCCCAGTAAGCACAAATAAAAAAATGTTAATAAAAATTAAAAAGGAGAGAGAAAGGAAGGGGAAGGAGAAGGGAGGGAAGGCATGGTGGGTGAACAGTACCTTTGGGTGGGTACGGAAAGGATTTGACTAATGGGAGCTCACATTCCTTTTCTTGGCTGTGATTAGAGTACCGTGAGGTCTTGACAGGTTCAACTAACCTGCACTTGTCTACAGCTCCGGCAGTAGAGGGAGATGAGAAGGCAGCCCAGAGGGAAAGAGTGCACGCTCCCCTCCCCCGCCTCCAGCTGGGAATCCGAGCACACCAAGAGGGCAGAATGTGCCGCAGCTGCTGGCCAGGAGCTCTGGATCCGCTGCCCATGGCTCCGGCCTCCACCTCACCCGATGGCAGAGATTACTGAGGACCAAAGGCCCATTCGCCGGGGAGGCTGTTGGCCTAACTGCGCCCTCCATATGCAGACACTGCTCCTGGCCTGCCAGCTGCCAGGAAGGGTGGGTCGGCCGAGGGTCCCAGGGCGTCAGGACAAACCCACACCCAGCCTGCAAGAAGCAGCACCAGCAGGTGGCCGGCAGATGCTGGGTCAGTGGTAGTGGCTTCTTTACCCACAAAGTCACAGTGACCTTGTGTCTGAATTAGGCTGCTGATTGTTCCACAAAGTCAGGAGAGGATTCCCCTCTTGGGGAGGAGAAGGAGGAAGCCAGGGTCCTTCTCAGGCAGCCATGCCTCCACATGTCACTGTCTTCACAGACATCCCACACGGAGACCCACCCCCTGGCAAGGCAACATCTCTGCCCAAGAGGACAAAAGGCCCATCTCCCTCCCACAGCTGATCCACCCTCTCATAGCGGGGAAGTTCTACCAGGTGGCTCACTCAAACCCCTCCTGCTACAATTCAAGCCCTTTGTCCCATATGATCCATCGACCAAGGACAGAAGCGCTCAGTAGCAGCTTTGAATTTCTCTCTCCTGCCCTTCCCCCAAACCCACCTTAGAGTCACTGACCAGGAAGGCTGTCCCCTCCAGCAGCCAGGCTAGGATTTCCCAGCACAACTCAGCTGGATGCCAAATCCCAGGCTCTCAGCACCCACATGTAGAAACTCACTCCCTAAATCCCTCTGCCCAGATACAAGTGGCAGATGTGTCACTCTGGGATCTTTGGGCCAGTCCCCTGAATTATCTGGGACAACCTGCAGTCCTCTCTTGCACTTTCTCTTCCTCAAAAGTTCAGAAGGCAAAAACGTCAAACCCCAAGAAACTGTGTGCAGGACACACATTCCCGGAGGTGCACATCTCTCCTGCAGAGGCCTCTGGGGTGGGCACAATGCCCCACCCCCAACCTGGGGACCACTTCCCAGGCACAGCACCACCTGCCCAGCCCTGGGGGTGAAGGGAGGCAGAGCCACGTGGGCAGCCAGGCCAGCTGGAGGCAGAACTCAGGGGCTTGTCTTCTGCTCTGCCTCAGGGCTCTGAACCTCAGCTACCCTCTCCATGTGATGACGCAGGCTCCCAAGGCCTGCAGGCCCTGGAACCTAAGGCTGGGAAGAGATCAGGCCCAACAGCCTAGAGCACTTTGGCTCAAGATCATGAGTCGTGAGGTGGCGGTGCAGATCCCTGACCCTCCACCTTGGAACCCCGCCCTCTCCATTCATTCAGGGCACTTCTTGGACAAGGTCCCTCACCTTTCTATTGCTTACTTCAGCTTCCTCATCTATAAAATGGGAACACTACTTGGAAGTAAATGCTGACACGGAAGTAGTTGGGTCTCGGTTGTGAAAGAGGCCCCAGGACAAGGAATGTCATGTTCCAAAAGTAAGTAAAAGCAAGAGGCCACCACGCAGGCCGTGCAAAGAGATGACGGGCAACAAGTGAGGAGACCAGATCTGCAAGTCATAGGTAAGGGGCGTGTTGCCAGAATACATAAAGAACACTTACATCTCAAATAATAAAAAGACAACAAAGTATTTTTAATGGGCAAAGGATTTGAATACACACTTCTCTAAAGAAGATACGTAATGATCTATTAACCCATGAAAAGGTGTTCTACTTCACTGATTATTGGGAAAATGCAGATCAAACCCACAATGAAATACCACTTCACACCCACTAGGATGGCTAGAATCCCAAAGGTTGAAAATAACAAGTATTGATAGAGAGGTAGAGAAACTAGAAGCCTAATACATTGCTGATAGGTTTATAAAATGGTGCAGCCACTTCGGAAAACAGTCTGGCAGTTCCTCAGATGATTAAACATAGTTACCAAAGGACCCCAGTAACTCTACTTCTAGCTATATACTCAAGAGAAATGAAAACATAAGTCCACAGGAACCTGGAACATAAAGATTCAGAGCAGCATTCTTCATAATAGCCCAACAGTAGAAACATTACAAAAGTCCACAACAGATATTAATGTATAAACAAAATATGGTCCAATGGAATATTACTCAGCAATAAAAATGAACAAAGTACTGATATGTGCTACAAGATGGATGGACCCGAAAACATTATGCTAAGTGAAAGAAGCCACATGTGAAAGACTGAAGATTATATACCTCCATTTATAAGAAATGTCCAGAAAAGCAGGGTGCGATGGTGCATACCTATAATCCCAGTACTTGGGAGGCTGACATAGGAGGATTGCAGCTTCAAGGCT
>PVLC010022567.1:13474-26687 GCA_004027655.1 Graphiurus murinus
GAAGGAAGGAAGGAAGGAAGGAAGGAAGGAAGGAAGGAAGGAAGGAAGGAAGGAAGGAAGGAAGGAAGGAGCCCAGAAAAGACAATTCTATAGAAACAGAAAATAGACTAGGGCCAGGGGTGGGGGAAAGAAATGCGAAATAATCACTTCTGGGTATTAGGGAGTGATGAAAATGTTCCAAATTATGGTGATGATTGTATAAAACTAAATACACTAAAACCCACTCGCTTACATGGGTCACTCCAGATGGGGGAAGTCATGGTATTACATTACACCGATATGGTTATGGATTTTTTCAGAGAGAGAGAGAGGTCAGAACCTCTTTCGTGGCTCTAACCTGTACCCCACACGTACATATGAGGGTACAAGATCAGGAAGTGGGAGGCTGTGGGAGGGATTTTGGAGAGTGTGCAGTTTGGCTGTGAGTTCCCTCCTGCTGGAGGCGGCACCCTGGTCCAGGTGAGGCCGCTCTGAGACCGACAGGAGAGCAGGAGCGGCAGGGCCTGGCTGCTCAGCTGGGGAGGACAGAGGGCACTGCATTGGCCAGCTCAAAACCACCTGCTGAGGCGGGGAGTGCAGAAGGTCCTCTGTGGCCAAGGGAGAGACAGCCAGCCTGGGCTGCCCCAGATCCTGTCCAAGAGGGCCTCTCACAGGAGGGGAAGACTTCAGCAGGAGGAGGCTGGAGGCAGCAAGGGATGCTGGGTGGAGAAGGGGGTCATGGGCAGCTGAACGGAGCTCCATGCACAACCCCTCCCCCCATGAATGAATGACATATGGGGAGTAGGGAGGGCTCCAAAACACTCATGAAAGTGCTACAAGGAGACAAACAGGCAGCATGCAACACCTCCAAAATCTTCCACTGGCGAAGAACTCAAGAGTCACATCACCCATGCCTGTCTCTACACAGGACCTGCCTCTGCAACCCTGTAGCGGTGCCGGGCAAGCAAAAATGTTCTGGAATGTTCTTCCTTTCCTCTTCCTAACCCTTCATGCATAATTCGGGAAGACGGAGATCAAACCTATTGAATCCCCTGCACACCCGCATGCACGCATGCACGCACACACTCACACAGGCACATACCAGCTAACCACGGGGAAGAACTAACTCAAAGTGAAGGACCAAGTTCTCTGGCACTGGACACATTTATTATCCACCAAAGGATCTTTTATTACCTGCGAGTGACCAGAAAAGGGTTGGAACTTTCCCTTGATGTTATCTGGGGACAGGAGAAGCACACAGTGGGCTTGAAAGACAGTGGTAAACAAATCCAAGTGGCTTTGCGATCACATCCCACAGGTTCTGCCTGTTCAGCTGACCTAGTTACAGAACAGTACCTTCGAGGGGGATTTGGGGGGAATTAACCAAGAGAACAGAGAGTCCAGAGCACCTGGTACCCAGCAAATTCACAATGCTATCACCTGGTCATTGTTGACACCACCACCTTCATCATCATTGTCTTCAGGGTTTCGCAGCTGGAAGCCATTTTGGGGATCCAACCCCTTTAATTCACTGATAAGGTAAACAAGAACCAGAGAGGGGGAGGAACTTTTCCAAGTTCACATAGGAAATTGATGTCAGGGGCAAGTCTCCTAACTCCAAGAGTGGGGCTCCCAAAACAGAGCCAGCTAGGGACAGTTCCCAGGAAGTAGAGAAGAAAGGGGGATATGGGCTTTTTTTTAGGAGAAGACTCATCCACAATCACATCTATATCATCTCTCCTCCAGGACAGTAACAAAAGACAACTTCTAGCTAGTAGAGTATATACCAAACACTGTACTTTCTGTATTGAATTCCACTGAATCCCAAACAACCACCCTGTAAGGAAGGTACTGCTATTGCACACCTTGACAGAGAAGGCATTTGGGTCTCAGAGAAGCAAAACTACTCGACCAAGGAGCACAGGGACAAACAACAGAGATTACAACCAGATCTTGTGATTCGAGACCCCACGGTCCTGACCCCTACACTAGAGATTAGGTCTGTTCGACCTGATTTTCAGCTTCCCACCTCCCACACACAACTTCCCTGCCTCCTTTGAAGCTGGGTGTGGACATGCGGCTTGTTTTGGCCAATGAAATGTGAGTAGAAGAAAGTGTGCCGCTTCCTGGCAGGAAGTCACAGTGTCCTCTTCCCAAGGTGGCAGCAACGACAGAGCATCTGTGTGATGGAGCCACCTCAGTCAGACACCCTGATCAACAGAGGCCCCTGCCCACGCACCCTGCACAGGTAGCGTGGGCAAGATATATGTTGTCATTGGGTGGAGCCACACAGATGGGACTGTTTGTTATCGCAGCATCACTGATACTGACCCCACCTGACTGACACAGCCACTGGGCCATGTGCTTTCCTCTGCGGCTCACAGGTTGGGAAGGTCTGAGACGGCAGCTTGGTGGAACCAGCTTGGTTCCTCACCAGCCATACATGGAAACACTCGTCGAGCTCAAAGACATGGTAAGGAATATCGTCTATTCCAACATTCATTTTTATCAGGAATAAAGAAGACCTCAAGGAAAAGGAGTCCCCATAGACACCCAGAACCGGAAGCTCCTGCCTCCCAAGCAGATGTCTGTCCACTTCTCCATGTTGCTCTTTAGTTCCTCTTTCCCTCTTTTCTCTCTCTCTCTCTCAAAAGAAAAATAAAAAGAGCCCTGGACAAGCCCAGCTCAGGGAAAGTCACCACAGACCTGGGATTCCTACCCAAGGAAGGAGAGATTCCTCCCCAACTCACAGAGCTGGGGACAGAAACACCTCCTCACAGGCCCTGGGAGCTGACAAGCTCATGCACAAAACAAAGTTCCCTTGTCTACAGCCCCTGGCTCTGCTGGGGATCCCCAAGGACAAAGACGGGGCTGTGGGTTCACGTGGGCGAACCCCAGGTGGGGTGAACACCACCCGCTGGCCACCACAGCCAGGCCCAGAGACTTGCTTTCTCCATCTTGTTTCTGGCCTGAGCAATCCCCCCTCTACCCCTTGTTTACCCAGGGCCAGTCCCTCATCCCCACCCTATAAACGACTTGATGCCCAGGGAGGTTGGGGAAGGCTGGCAGTGAAGGGGGTGGGGGCGGGGGGCGTCTCGGGCCTGGTGAGCCGCAGCCAATCCGAGGCCAAGGGCAGCTCACAGCCCCTGCTAGCAGAGCTGCTTCTGAGGCCAGCCCTGAATTGCTTTGGAGGAACTTGGAGACTGCTTTGTGCAGTACAGGCCAAAACGCAGCCCCGCTCCCACCCACGAGGCGCTGGGGCCTGAGCGCGGGGCTCGGGACTCAGGCCAAAGAGCTAATGGGGCTTCTGGAGGCCTCGAAGCTGGTGTCAGCCAGAGCGCTGAGCTGGCGGGCTCCAGACCAAATCGGAGGCAGAGGCAGCCCTCAAGGAAGAGGTGGAGCCAGGCGTCTCCCAGACCCTCACTTCCTCTCAGCCAGGAGTTTCCTGGGTCCCCAGGCCCAGGGCATCGGCTGTGCAGGACCTAGGAAACTCCTTCCCAGGCGAGAAGAACTGAATTGTCCCCTCAGTCCAATGTTGCTGTCCTAACCTCAGCATCACTTTAGAGAGGCAACTAAGGTGAAATGAGGGCATTAGGGTGGGCCCTGCCCCGATGGGACTGCTGTCATAGGAGAGACCAGGACACAGACAGGCACAAACAGGAGCCCACCTGGGGACCCAGGGAGGAAAAGGCCTCTGCAAGGCAAGGAGACAGGGCTCGGAGAAGCCAGCCCTGCCAGCAAGCCCATCTCAGACTTCTGCCTTCAGGATTATTAAAGAGGCCCTCCGCAACTTAGTGAGACTCTGTTTCAAAGTAAAAAAATAAAATAGGGCTGGGAGTATAGCTCAGAGGTAGAACACTGCAAAAACAAAAAAAGAACTATGAGAAATTAATTTTTGTTGTTTAAACCCCCAGCCTCTGGTGCCTTGTTATAGCAGCTGGGGGAGACTAAGACCCCAAAGCTATCGGGTACCCCAGAGGGGCCCCCCATGACAGCAAGCACTTGTCTGCTTGCTGGCTGCCATACCATGGCCTGGACCCATGGGTCCAGCCTAAAGGTCCCCAAACTTAATGGCTTACCACCCTCTTTCCAGAAAATAAATTCCTCAGCACCTCTGTGCACTTCTACCACCCCTTAGCTTTACTCAATGCCCCCAAATTGTACCGGAGGCTGCTACTGCCACCCTAGATTGCTTCAGCACCCCTGGCCCAAGGTCAGTATTGCTAACTCTGGAAACCTATGGAGATTCTAGTCAGAGAGCCTTGACATTGAGCTTCTATCCCCTTCTTCTTCTTCTTTTTTTTTTTTTTTTTTTTGTGGAGCTAGGGATTGAACCCAGGGTCTCACCACGCATACTAGGCAAGTGTTCTGGTGCTGACCTATATCTCCAGCCCCTGCATCCCCTTTTCTTAAGACACAGTCCAATATTGCCCACGCTGGTCTCAAACTCCTGGGCTCAAGTGATCCTCCTGCATCAGCCTCCTAAGAAGCTGGGACTACAGGTATGCACCGCCAGGCCTGGCCATCTCCTTCACCTCCACCCCCCCTTCCGGCCTAAGATGAGCTGAACGGTCACCCAGGACCACCACAGCCTCAGTCCAGGATGCAGAGGCATGACTTTTCTTTTCTGTGGTTCTATTTCCTGGACTCGCCCTGTGTGGTAGTGAGGTTCCTGTCATAAGGAGTAGACAACGTCCTAAAGGAACCACCTGAATTAGGGGACGTGGGGCGGGAGGGCTGCCTAGCTGTGTTTGGAGGGAAAGGCATTTGGAGCCAGACACACCTGGATTCCATCATTAGCACAACCTCTCTCCCCACGCCCCTGCCAGCTCACTAACCTCTGCACGGCTGCAGGTCTTCATCAGGACAGTGGGTTTGCTATACAGCCCGAGCTGAGCTAGTGACAAGGTGGTTCCATTCACAGGGGTCTCCTGCCCCTGTGGCAATCCCTCGCTCTGGTGGGAGGGCATCCAACCAGCTTTAAGACCTTCCCGGGCTACAGAGAACCAGGAGTACTGATAAGGATTCTTCATCTACCATAAAAACTGACTGGGGATGTCCTGAGGGGGCTAAAGGGAACTCTAAGGGTCACTGTACCCCACAGCCTAAGCTGAACTTGCAACTGGGGGAGGAAGGGGTTAATCAGAACAGCTGCTGGGACCTGGCTCAACCAGGGTCCCCAGGAGCTCTGCAGCCCGTGCTGCCAGGATCGAGGCAAGGTGGGGACACGGTCACTCGAGAGGACACAGGCCACAGATGCTATCAGCTCCTGACTGCCTGGCCCGGCGCCCTACCTCCCCCTCGGAGTCACCCAGTGGGCGCCAGAGGCCTAGCTGCCCTCTCCTGTCCCCTCCTGCAGCACGCCTGAAATAGAAGAGGTACGAGCTGGCTGCTTCCAGTGACGGCCCTGCCTCACCTTGGACTCACCGCCCGCCACCTACCTGGGGAGCTGACCCTTCCTAAAGAGGCCCAAACGGTCTCTGCACCGAAGCCTGTGGTCTCAGGGGTTCTCCGCTTCATACACCACCACCTTGTCTAACCTCCCCCTCATCCTGTGTGGTGGCGATCAGAGAAAGGCAGGCCTTCCCCCAAGCTCAATGAGAACCCTGGTATTGCCACAGAGCTGGAAGTCCGGGGACTGTCAGCCACCCCCGACTGACACCGAGGTTAACACTGTGGTTAGCTCTGAACCCAGAACTTCCTCTGAGGATGCCAGGCCCTATGGGGCGGAGAAGACCCCAGAAGGGGACAGGAAACTAAGGCAGGTATCAGGACAAGTCGCCAGCTTTACAGTGTTGCGCATAAAGAACATGCCCTATGGGGGGGGGGGCATGCCTGTAACCCCAGTACTTTGGAGGCTGAGCAAGGAGGATTGCAAGTTCAAGGCCAGCCTCAGCAACTTAACTTAACCCTCTAGGTTGACTAGCTTGGTAATCCCAAGCAGCTGCTGAAACCGTCTGTGCTCCAGTTTCCCTGTCGGGGTGTAACAGCACGCCCATCTCACAGAGATGGAAATCACAGAGTTCTGGGCACCATGGCTGGCCAGCGTGAACCCAGGCCTTCTCCCTTAGCTGTGCCTGCAGCCCCCTGCGGTGCTGGCCACGGTGGCCACCGATGTGTCAGGGACTTGCCAGCACCACGAGCCGCCCCTCCCCTGCTCCTGCCGCCTGTAAGATGCTCAAAATGGTTTGCAGAGTGAATCCCGTTTTACAGCTGAACAAACGGAGGCCCCAGGGGTTGGCATCTTAATCAAAGGACTTGAAGCCAAGTAGTTTGACTCCAGGGGCTGCATTTTTAACCTCTATACTAAGCTGCTTCTCAGGAAAGCCGATACAGTAACCCAGGCAAGTGGGTAATATCACTGTCCCAAGTTTGTGGATGCAGAAACACAAAAGGGCGAAATACTTGGAGCAAAGCTGCGGAGCTACGAAGGGGCATCGGGACCTGACCCTGCAGCCCAGCTCTGGAGCAGGCAGCGTGCCCACTCACAGCAAAACGCCTCCTGGGCAGCTCTGTGGCGGGCAGGCAAAGCTGCTAGGCACTGCGTCAACCCCCTCCAGCCGTCCACCCAGCACAGTCTCCCGTGAACGGCTATGGCCCTCCAGCCTGCAGCCCCAGCTCTCGCCTGGATACCCTGGAGTCTTTCTTGGTGTTTAGGAGCCCTTACCCCAGCTCAACATTGAGGAACTGAGGCTGCAGGAGTTGCCCACAACTAGGGGCACACACAGGCCTCCCACTCTCCTCGCCCTACCATCAGTCAGAGGAAAAACTGTTATCTCTGAGCTACAGAATGGAGACCCTAGCTGCGGTCAGAGTCCCGCTCTAGGCTGCGTCTGCCTTGTTCTCCCACCCCTGCGGGGGACGCAGCCCTGTGGCAGACAGCAGAGAGCGGGCAGTGGGAGTCAGGAGTGGGCTATCCCCTGGCAACTGTCCCAGCCCTAGTCAGGCCAGGCCGGGGAAGGGGACCGCAGAGCCACGAGCAGCTCCCCTCCTGGCAGAGAGCCAGCTTCTCAGCCTCCAGACAGGAGCCCCTCTGTCTTGTAGGACGAGCTGACCTTTAACGACCCAAAGGTCCCGCTGGCTCCATCCGCTGCCTGGGGAGCGGAACCAAGGGAAGAGGACAGGGCAGGGGCAGAACAGCCCAGGGCCTTCATGGGCCAGCCTCTCCTCTCCTCTCCTGGCCTCCGCAGTCCCCAGCCTCCTCTTGCCCTGACCATCTGCTCTCCTTCCTCAAGTCCCATCTTCCCCATCTCCACTCCTCTTGCCTTTAATTATTGTTTTTTGTTTTTTGTGGTATGGGAGATTGAACTCAGGGGCATTCTACCTCTGAGCTACATCCCCAGCCCTATTTTTTATTCTTTATTTTGAAACAGGATCTCACTAAATTACAGAGTGCCTCACTAGGTAGCTGAGGCTGGCCTCGAACCCAGATCCTCCGGTCTCAGCCTCCCAAATGCTGGGATTACAAGTGTGCGCCACCACGCCCGCCTAATTATTGTACCTTTTATTTGCCTGGCAGTTTATAGTTCACTAAAGGTTTTTACATTTATCATCGCATTGAATCTGCATCAGGGAGAGACGGGGAAGCATTAAAGATTCCTTCAAACTGCCAGGCGTTCTTGTTAAAAATGCAAACATCCCCAGAACAGTGACAATGAGGCTGGAAGCCATCAGTGCCACAGAGCTAATTCAGCTCTTCCTCAGCTTTCTCCACGGCCCCTCAGCACAAAGGTGGGAGGAGCAGCACTTGGGGGAGCAGCCTCCGTGGGCAGGGACGCCCTGGCAGGGTGTCTCTGGCAAAGCACCCCAGAAGCAGACAAGGAACTAAGGCAGGTATCAGGCCAACTTTACAACGTTGCACATAATCAACACTGCTTCACTGAGCATGGTGGCTCATGCCCGCAGCCCCAGTACTTGGAGGCTGAGACAGGAGGATTGCAGGTTTGAGGCCAGCCTCGGCAACTTAGCAAGACCCTCAGCAACTTTGTGAGATCCTGTTTCAAAATAAAACATTAAAAAAGGGCTGGGGGATTTCGCTTGAAGGTAGAATGCCCCTGGATTCAATCCCTAGAACCTCTATACACACACACACACACACACACACACACACACACACACACACACACACACAGAACATGCCTTCATTGAGCCCTAAACGAGAGTCTACCCTTCATCCAGTCCTGACTGGAATCTAGTGCTCATTCTGGTGCCTAGCTTGAGAGGCTTTCAGAATGGAGCCATCAGTCCAAACCCCTGGTGAAGAAAGTGGAGACGGGTAAGTACAGAGGAAGGCGCGAAGGTTGTGGCCCTCGGGCCTGGTTCAACGGGGCGGAGATTCCAGCGGTTAGTGCTCGGCATCCTTGAAAGGGCACATCTTGGGTCGTGGGGCTAAATCAGAAGGTCTTGTCTTTCAGGGAGTCTCAGTTACCCCAACTGAAAACACAGGAGGGAGAGGCGGTCTGGCCTCTCCCAGCTCCAACATTCTGCGGTCCTATGACCAAATCAGGAAAACAAGCCCGGGGCCAAACCCCAGTCAGGCATTCAAGAGTCCCTGGGCTCAGAGCATGCACATTTCCAAAGGCCCCGCCCCATCTCATCATGTATATTCAAATGAGCCACATAAATAAACAGAACCCCTCCATAACTCTGAAGGGCTGACCTGAGCTGCAGCTGACCATCTGACATAATGCTAGGTTTTGTAGCTAAATTCAACATGCATTAATTTCAGTCCTGCAGATTTCTTTTCACATTTCGGAGCCGATCGGTTGGTTTCCAGTTCTCAAACATTTTCGTTGGCTCCTGATGAAAGCTGGTAGGCTCTGGGTGCTACGTCTGCATTCCTAGTGCTCTGACCCCAGAGAACACAGGCGGTCGGGAAGAAACCCAGTAGGGTTTAAGAGATGCAACAAATGCTGTGTCTGCAGTGCCAGGTGTATTGCAAGTGCCACTTGAGGCCACCTCCTCCAAGAAGCCCTCCCAGACCTCTCCAAGGGCACCAAGGCCATATGAGCCAGGCTGCACCATCCAGAGAGGGGCTGGAAGCCACGGGTCCCCACCTACCTTCCATGCCATCCTCCCGGTGCCCGTTGATGTTGTCGTAGGAGTCCCAGCGGATGAGGGGGTCGGAGGTGTTATAGTCCACGGACACGCTGGGCCCATTCTCCAGGTGCTCCATGCCTGAGCAGAGGAGAAAGGCGGGGGCAGGCGGGAGACAGCAGGGGGAGGGAAAGAGATCAGCAGCTGGGAAAACAGAAAGCCAACAAGCTGCCCCCGGGCGCCTCCCTGGGGACTTCTCATGTTCAGGAGTATGGCGGGGCGGAGCGGTGGCTTAAGTTGGATGGAGAACCCAAGAGTCTGGTTTCTTGCATTCTTGAAAAGGCTCATACCAGGTCATACGGGTAAGTCAGGACAGGGCACTGAGGCACGGAGACCCCCCAGGAGAGAGCCAGGAGGACCCTGGGCCAGGTATGGCCTGGGGCAGGGCCAAGACACCAGAGAGTGGTGCTGACTCCACAGGCGGGTCATGGCTGCCTGGGGTCAGGGACAACAAGGAATCACAGCCTGAGACTGTGGGAGGGCACAGAGCCTCTGAGAGGTCACCCCAGGCATGCCCCTGCCTTCCTCTTAAAATGTTCTCCACTCGACAGACTCCTGCAGAGAGAGGTCAAGTCTCCTCCCCACTGACAGAAAGCCAGCTCAGAGGCAGCACAGCTGCAAGTCGGGCCTTCCAAGGCAAGTCACCTCCTAGCCTGGCAGTCCCTTCTTCAGTCTATCCAGAGTACCTCTACCTGTAGCCTAAATTCATCTCCTCCCTTCCTTCTTTCAAATAAGATGAACAACTGGTCTCCATATTTAGAGCCTAGACACTTAAAAACTATTATTAAATTGGCCTTCAGGTTGAATCACCTCAGTTCTCATAAATACCCACCGTCCACCCAGCACCTTCTGAGTGCCCCCCTCCCCCAGCTGTGTCCTCCCATCCACCAAGGCCCTCAGTCTCCGAATATAACAAGACGGTGACCTAATGGCACCAGGACAGTTTATCCAACCCAGCGCCTCTCTGTCTGCTTTTTTATTTTTATTATCCAGAGATTAAGTCGCTGGTTCGTATTTTGCTGGGGGTCCCACTCTGATGCCCAGAGTCTGCCCTGCAGGCCTGCCTCCCAAGCACAGGTAACTTGGTTATTGTAGAACAGGCCAACGGGAGGACTTGGGATAGGGACAGAGACCTGTGCGCGTGGGGGAAGGGATTCGAGGATGAATTCTAATTTGGCTTATACCTTGAATTTTCTCTGGCCCGTAAGAAAATACAAACTCCACTTTGCCATATTCTGGGAATCGATCATCTAGAAAAGAGAAAAAAAAAATGGACATGGAATTCCCAAAAGGAACTCCATAAACATTTCTCTTCTAGGAAAAAAAAATTAAGTCATATACATGATTCGTATAATAGATATTAACATATACCTATCTATATTTATATATGTAAGATATAGACATGAAATTATAAATGTACGATGAAATTTCATGTCCTGCCCACCATAGCCCCAGACCAACTTGCCTAAAGTAGCCATTTCTATTTCTTATTCTGTAAGTGAATTACTTCTAAGATTCTAAATAATACTCTTGGGGTGGGGGAGATGCATTCTACCTCTGAGCTATATCCTCAGCCCTATTTTAATTTTTTTTATTTGGAAATGGGGTCTCCCTAAGTTGCTAAGAGCCTTGCTAAATTGCTGAGGCTGACTTTGAACCTATGATCTTCCTGTCTCAGCCTCCCAAGTACTGGGATTACAAGTATGTACTACCGTGCCTGGCTAAATAATATTCTTTCATGCCACTATTTCTAGATAGCAGTTTTCAATACTCTCCACTGATAAATCACTATGAGAATGAGTAATTTGGCTCATATTACTCCCACCTCCTTTCTTCTTAAATCTCATCATTATTTCTCTTTACCCTATTGATTGCCTTTGCAACTACAATACTGTTGTTCAGTCTCTATTTCTTGACCTGTCCACATTTGATGACATGGTAGGAGCTGTCACTGGGCTACGACCACATAAGAGGAGGAATCTGGGAACCTCCCTTCCCTCTGCCTCTCAATCTCAAGTTTATTTTGTTAGCTATACCTTTATTTTTCTTGGAAAGACTGATACTAGTTATGGTCTGTTCTGTAATTATAATAGCATCTTCTGTTTTGGCCCTCCTGGCTCAGATGCAAAGAGAACTCATCTCAGAAACCTCCTTCCCCTGCACAAGCTGCCCCTCCCCCCAAGGCCTGCCCCCAAGATGTTCTCTGCCGGAGCCTGGACACTGGTCACCATCCACCACCGCTCGTAGGAAGAGGTTACAGCAAGGACAGCGTCTGCTCCGTGGGACACACATCATGGTGTGCATGTACCCATCACTGTGGGCGTCACTTCCCAGGATCATGTTTATGTCTCTCTCCAGGAGACCGAGCTTGGGGGAGGGGGGTGCTGAATTCTTCTCTTTGTAACTCCAGGATCTAGCACGTGCAGACTTGGGCAGGGGGTGAATGGATGAGGATATGAATGGGTGAGTGGGTGGGCAGATGAGTAGATGGATAGATAGGCAAATGGGATATGAATAGGTGGATAAGTGAATGTGTGGATGGGATGGGGCGGGATAGGATGGATAGGTGGATGGACAAATGGGTGGGTGGGTAGGTAGATTGGTATATGAATGTGTGGGTGGATGGATGGATGGGGTGGGGTGGGATGGATAGGTGGATGGATAAATGGGTGGGTGGATGGATAGGTGGATTGGTGGATGGATGGATGGATGGGTGGGTGGGTGGATATGTCTCAGGCCTAAATATAATATAGGTAAAACCTCCAATGAACAGAAGGAAGAAGCAAAAAGATACCAAACCTTCCCTGCTTGCCTCTCCTTCCCTCACTGCTGCCCCCCCCCCACACCTCTTGCATCTTGTGGCTAATTATTCCCTGCCAGGGCTGCCTCTCTAAGATTTCTAAGCTCCACCTACACAGAGACATGTCATGTCTTACTTTGATTCCCCAGCACTTAGTACTGACCCTAGCACAAAATGGATACCCAGTGAATGCTGAAAAAAAAGACTGCCAAAAGGACACACAGGAAATTGGGCAGACCAGATGGAGACATGGGGCAAGCACTGGGAGAAGGGTGTGAGGTACAACACAGACTGGGACTTGGAAGAAGCTTATCCCCACTTCCACTACCACATGAATAGGGACCACCCCAATCTCAAGTCTGTCCCAGTTCTCTCTCAACCCCCTCCCACTGCCAGCAAGAACAGCTGAGACTTGGTGAGCCATGCAGCTCAAAAAACAGTGGCACCAACAGATGAATGGATTACAAAACTATGGGATATGTACACAATGGAATTTTACTCAGCCATAAAGAAGAACAAAATCATGTTCTTTTCAGGGAAATGGATGCAACTGAAAAACATTATGTTAAGTGAGATTAGTCAGTCACAAAGAGTAAAGAAGCATATGTTCTCCCTAATATGCAGATGCTAGGGAGAAGATGGGGCATAGGAGGGTCTCCAGATGAAAAGGAGAGATCCTCGATAAGCAAAGAAGTTGATTTAATTGTAGTGGATGCATGGGGCAGAGGGACACCCTAAGGTACATGATGTACTTACACAATCATATCAAGATCACTCACTGAACTGAACCTGAGGGGGAGGAAGGGTGAGGGAACGGAGTGGGAATTGGGGAAGAGGTCAAATGAGAATTGTGTGCAAATATGTTGTTAACAACTTGTACTTAACAAAGATGTATGCCATATTGCATGAATTACTACAATAAAAAATTAATTAAAAAATTTAAAAAAATAAATAAAAAAATAAAATTGGTTAGTATTTGTATGGAAAAAAATAAAAATAAAATTATTACATTGTTTTACAAATCAAGTGTTTGTTTAGGACAGACATCTTATTTAGAAAGCTATCTTGTGAGCTGGGCATGGTGGCCCACGCTTATAATCCCAGTACTTGGGAGGCTGAGACCAGAGGATCCTGGTTCGTGGCCAGCTTCAGTTACTAAGTGAGGCTCTCTGCAACTTAGTGAGACCCTGTTTCAAAATAAAAACAGGACTGGGGGTGTAGCTCGGAGGTAGAATGCCCCTGGGTTCAATTCCTAGTACCGAAAAAAAAAAAAAAAAAAGAAAGAAAGAAAGAAATCTATCTTGTGACCAAGATAGCTTTCTGACACCATGCACAGCA
>PVLC010022568.1:0-26481 GCA_004027655.1 Graphiurus murinus
TTTGACCTCTGCTGCACTCAATGACCTTCTCTCATTCCAAGCTGCCCTTTGGTCTCAGCTAACAACCTAACATGTCTCTGATGTTTTCTCAGAACTCCAAACATGTTGTGGTTTCCTCGACACCAGACCTTTGTTTATACTGTGTCCTCTGCCAGTGATGCTCTTCATACCACCTTCTCTTTCACTGCTCATCTACTTAGTGCGTGCTCATTCTTCACGTGGTAACTCCAGAGTGACGCCTTTGAGAAGTCTTCCTGGACCCCCAGAGTCCAGCCTCCCCATCGGGCCACCACTCATTTCTCTTTAGAGCCTCGGTCTTGGCATTTCAGGACACCCTCATTGATGTGGTATTTGGCTGCCTCGTACCCATAAGCTCCATGAGAATGGGCTGGCCATTGAATTCCCAGCACTGAGCTTACAGCTTGTGGGAGAATAGCTATACAAAAAATATGTAACCAAGGTTTGAATGTTGGAAGTCTTTTTTTTTTTTTTTTTCAGTATTGGGGATTGAACCCAAGGGTATTCTACCTCCAAGCTACACCCCCAGCCCTATTTTTTATTCTTTAGTTTGAAACAGGGTCTCACTAAGTTGCGGAGGGCCTCACTAAGTAGCTAAGGCTGGCCGCGAACCCAGATCCTCCAGTCTCAGCCTCCCAAGTACTGGGATTACAAGCGTTCGCCACCATACCTGGCTATGGAAGTCTTTTTGAAATATAATCATTCACCTAATCCTTCTAGTCTATTATTATTATTGTTAGTATTATTATCATATCTTGGGGCAGAGACAGTATTGCTTACCAAATATTCTATTTATTGTCTTGTATGTCTTGGCTTCCTTGGAGGTAGACAGTGTCAGGGGACTTGTTCACGCATGTCACTTCTGAGGTAGTTAGTAGTCCACTGTCTGCTGTGTGACCATGGAGGCCTTTTGGTGCAGGTGGTGCAGGTGTAAGCTGGTGGAGGCTCTAGCAACCTGTGAGGCTGTATACAGCAGAGCCCCTCACAGGCGCACTTCTGATGTCTGCCATGAGCAAGACATAAATGTTTGTGATATAAAGGCATTGAATTTGAGCTTGGTTGTTACTGGTTTATCCTGACCAATACGTTTCCATTTGCAAGTCAGAAAATTGAGCCACCATGGGGAGAAGTGAAAGCTTAAAGTCCTACGAAGTTATGGTTAGATCTGGAATTCCACCCATGTTGGTCTTTGGGGGTGGTGGGGACATAGGTAACAGTCCATTGAAAGCTATACTGCTATAGAAAGGCTGATATTTGCCAGATGCTTTCCAAAGAGCTGGACTAGGAGCTTTGTGTTCCACAGAGGGAGGTGGAATGAAGGCTGTAGAGATGCCACAACGGACCTGATGCTGCTTTCCAGGCCTGAGGTTATTCCTCAGAGGGACATCTGGGTAGCAGTTGGTGGCTAAGGACAGCTTTTCACATAGGGTGAACATTGGCTTGTTCTTACCCCCATGGAATTATTTTTGTCCTTAATGTCACTGACCTTCTCTTCCATCCCAGACTCACTCCCAGCCCTCAGAACAGACAGGCCACCCCAGCCAAAGGCTTCTCAGAAGATGTAAGGTGCATTCCAGGCAGAAAAAAATGTCAAAGAACCTGGGGTAGCAGGGGCAATAATAATGAATGGATATTTTTAACCTCTTTCCTGATTCTATGGGAAAGGCCTACTTGGTCAGCTCCTGGCCTTACTTTGTTGCATCCAGGTAATGTATGAAATGGAGAGAAAGCACTAAAGACTTCAGAAGGTTAAGCAGATCTACCCAATGAAGAACCAATATGGGAAACTATGGAGGAGATGAGAAATAGAAAGCCTCGAGTCCTGGGATTGGGAGAGGGTGAAAGAGAGACATTTTGGGAAAATGCTATGTGTAGGATTTGAAAACCATAATGATAAGGTATAAAAGATGTTTGTTTTTGTGTATTAAGAATGCACTTAGCCGGATGCCTGTAATCCCAGTACTTGGGAGGCTGAGACTGGGGTTCAAAGACAGCCTCAGCAACCTAGTGAGACCCTGTTTCAAAACAAAAAATAAAAAGGGGCTGGTGGTATAGCTTGGAGGTAGAAGCCCCTGGGTTCAATCCCCAGTAAACACACACACACACACACACACACACACACACACACACACACACACGCACACACACTGCACTCTCCCTTTGAAATTTCTCTGAGATTGAGTAACTGTTTAAAGCTCAGATACACCTCAACTTATGACAGGTTATGTCTTGAGAACCCATTATGAATTGAACACATCATAAGTCAAAGTGCATTTAATCCACTTACTTTACTGAACATCATTACTTAGCAACACAATACAGTGTAGAGTATGATTGTTTCTCCTCATGATTTCAGGACTGGCTGAGTCTTTGCTACTGCTGCCCAACATTGGAAGAGAAAATCATACTTCATATAGCTAGCCCTGGGAAATACAAAAATTCAGAGTCTAGAGTGTAGTTTCTACTGAATGCATATTATTCTTGCACCATCATAAAGATAATAAATGTAGACCAAGCCATTTAAATCAAGGATTGTCTATATTTAAATTAGTTTTTGGTTACTGGACTGTTTCTCTCAATGTAACAATGTGTTGAGACTGGCTTCCATGGCTCACATCCATATTTGGGTTACTTGATACTTGGCATTGGACTTGGGAACTCAGAGCCAGGATTAGGAGGGGTGATTGGGGTGGAGAATATCGTTAGGTGAGGCTGTAGAGGAGGCTGAGAGTCTTTGGAGCAGTGCTAGGCTTATTCATGTTCTCTAGGTCACCCAGCTCCTGGGGTTACACTCTTCACCTGGGGACTTGTGAGAGTATTAGTAACAACAATCGCTCACATTTATCATGCATGTACCATGTGCCTGGAAGGTTCCTAAGGGCTTTGCCTACAACCATGAAGCAGGTGTGATTACCATCACCATTTCATAGAAGAAGGATTTGAGGCATGGGGAGGATCAGTAACTTGCCAAAGTCAATTCCACTTGGAGTTGGTACAGTCTGTGTTTGCCTCTAGATAGTCTGAATCTCAATAAGCATCCTAAGAGTCAAGGGACTTGTTTTTAAAGGGAAAAATGACTTTGGGAATCTCTGGAAGAATTTTTCTTATCTTTTTTTTTTTCCTTGTTCTCTCTTCCCTCCTCTTTTGTGAGGGATTTACCACAGCATTATGTGAACTTATTGGATTTATAATATGGGTTACAGAGGCAAGAGTTGCAGTTAAAGAAAATTGGCTTCCTTTTCAAAATGTCATGTATCTCATTTTCTCTCAGCATCTTGGGCTTTTTCAAGCTCCCCTCAGCTCCTAAGTCATTCAGAAGCATGCTTCACAATTAGAATGCTAGAAACCCTCACATACCAACTTGAGTTTTGTTATTTGTTCAAAGGGAAACTTAAAATAAACCCAGGAGTTGATTGTGAAAGTAGAGAAATGAACGAGAGTTAGGGGGGATTGAAAAGGAAGCAAGGGCGAGGCAGCTGGCCGTCCTCAGGGATGAGGGACTCCGTTCATCCATCAATAGTCCATTCGCTCATCTCTTTACCCTTTCAAAGGTACATATGTTCTCATCTACCCATCCACCTTAATCCTTGTAATCTTCCCTTCCTCCTTTCTATTTTTTCATTGATTTGTTGGCTAATTAATTGGCTGGTTGATTGAGCCATTCTTTTAATTATTATCTATTGAGCACACACTGTTCCAGGCTCATGATAAAGGCCAAGTATACAAAAATGAGTTCCTGCCCATAAAAGGGCCTCTAGTCTAGACATAAATGAAAGCAGACAAATCATAGTAGAAAACACAAGTGCTATAAGAATACTGGGAACTGGGAAGAAGCTCAAGGAGGGAATGACTGACAATGTATGATGGCACTCCAGCTTAGCAGGGTTTGTTTCTTTCACTAGCATTTTTTTTTTTTTTTTCGGTACTGGGGATTGAACTCAGGGGTGTTCTACCTCCAAGCTATACCCCCAGCTCTATTTTTTATTCTTTATTTTGAAACTGAGTCTCACTAAGTTGTGGAGTGCCTCACTAGGTAGCTGAGGCTGGCCGCGAACCCGGATCCTCCAGTCTCAGCCTCCTGAATGCTGCGATTACAAGCGTGTGCCACCACGCCCGGCTTTTCACTAGCATCTTAATGAAATGACACCCATATTGTTTCTCAGGCATCAGCCTGGAATGGCTGATTTACTACCATTTGTTAAACACCTTCTATATGTCTTTATAAACACATATTCAATATTCTCAATAACCCTAAAAAGGTAAAGTTCATAGAAATTAAACATTTTCCCTCACCAGATCACATAGAAAGTGAGGCACCAGATAGATAGATAGATAGATAGATAGATAGATAGATAGGGAAAGAAAGAGAAAGAAACTGGTACAAGTTTTGCCCCTGATGTGGGTTAGGTTCTGGGGGGACTGATATCTAGGGCAGATGGGGCCACAGGAAATTGAGTCACATGAGGTAAGCACAAGTGTCCAGAGGTGCATCAGTCAGCTTCTGCTGCGTAACAACCTCTCCCCTCTTCCCAATTCTCACATAGCTAGGGGTTATTGGATATGAAGTGGTCTAGGCTGGGCTTTAAACTTGGGATCTGCCTGGGCTAAGTTCCTTAACACAAATCTGCTCAGATCTGCCCCGTATATGGGCCCCAGGCTGAGGGACAGTTGCTATCTGTGGCATGTTTTTCTCATGGTTGATCACCAGGTGCAAGAGTGTAAGCCCAACTGTATAAGCACGTTTAAAAACTCTTACTGTATTATGTTTTCTAACATTCCACTGGACAAATCAATTCATGTGGCTAAGTCCAAAGTCAAGAGGTGGGAAAATATACACTATCCACCATGAGGTCAAAGCAAATCATGTGACTCAACCCAATGCCAATGACAAGTATACCTCCCCCGAGGAGGTACATGTTGACAAAGAGTGAATATTTCTTTTTCTCCCCCCTCCCCAGAACTGGAGGTTGAACTCAGGGGCATTCTACCTCCAAGCTACACCCCTGGCCCTAATTTTTTATTCTTTATTTTGAAACAGGGTCTCACTAAGTTGCGGAGGGCCTCAGTAAGTAGCTGAGGCTGGCCGTGAACCTGTGATCCTCCTGTCTCAACCTCCCAAGTACTGGGATTACAAGTGTGCACCACCATGCCTGACTAGGGTGAATATTTTTGAACAATTATCTAAAATATCTAAGGGGTGGCAGCAATTCTTAGCCGAAGTCCACACAAAGACTGAGAGTGAAGTGGGGCAGAGAAAAGAGCAGATGCCTGGCTCCAGAAAGGCAGGCCCTAGCAGTTGGTCTTGGGACACTAGGTATCCGAGTTCAAAGCTTTGCTCTATTCCATAAACAGCTGGGGTTTAGACGAAGAAAGGGACCAGTTCTCCTCAGATAGTCAGATGGGGACTGAGATAGAAAATGAAGAGTCGGTCTTTACCCTGCTATATGTTCCTAGGGCTCATACTTTGGAAGGAGTTTAGACTCCAGAGCTAGGGTCTGGGGTACTGGCCAGATTGGAGCTGCCTGCCAATGGTAATGCTTTTTGACTGCACCTGGCTTTGGGACTGGGGCAGGGATGGGCTCATAAAGAGGTGGGCCTGTGGCTAGAGGCAGGCTGGATAGATATGTCATATGAATTTGGAGGTCTTACATTCTGGGTAGATTACTGGAGATAGCTAGAGTCAGGAGTGATGAAGACACCAGAAGAGAAGCCCAGGGCTGGATCCTGCAGGGCCTAGAATGGCACTTTGAGAGTGTGTATTGTCTCCGGTAGTCTCCAGATGCCCACTGAGGATCTGCAGCAGGGAAGAGATGTGACTGGAGTTGTGCTTTAGGATCTCACCACTTCAAGTGTGGTCCATGGGTAGCAGTGTCAACACCATCCAGTACTTGTTAGAAATGTAGAATTTCAGGCTATTCCCAACCTTCTGAATCAGAACCTGCTTTTTAATGAGATTTCTAGGTGAGCCCAATGTATATTTACCTCTTTTAGTCAAACTGAAAGGTGTGAGGTCATAGTTCTCCAGACTGCCAAGTCTGTCCAAGACTTATGACTCCAATTGCAAGGAATAGGGTCCAACTAGAAAGTAGAGGAGAGAGTCCCTCCAAGACCACCCTCACTCCCTAATATCAATTTCGGGGTTGGAAGACTTCATCAATTTCAATAATTATGTAGTAGAACTCACAAAACTCACCAAAAATGACTATATTCATGGATATGGTTATGAGAGAAGAAGAATACATTAAAATCAGCCAAAGGAAAAGTTCACAGAACAGGCTCTGGGAGAGTTCCAAATGCAAAGTTTTCAGTGTCCTCAGGACATGTTACCTTTCCAACATCAAGATGTGACAATATGAATGAAGTACTGCTAATCTGGGAAGCTTACCTGTACCTTGGTGTCTGGTTTTTATTGGGGTTTCAAAATGTTGGCATGATTGACTGATGACCCTCAAGAATGAACTCAATTTCTAGCATACTTCTCTAGAGGGTGGGCCGACTCTGGCTCACCTTGTTAACATAAACTATCAGGGATGGTAAGAGGGGTGGCCACCAGGAATAACAAAGACATTCCTTTCACTCAGGAAATTTCAAGGATTTGGAGGTCACTCCCCCCAGTAGCTGAGAACAAAAGCCAGACCTCTCTTTGGGAAAGGCCAAGTTCTTTACTTCACAAAAGTATTTTGAGAAGTATTGCTTTAGGAAAAGAAGTGGACTCTTGCTTCTTCCACCCCCAGGTACCTGTTCCTCTCAGTAAGCTTGGAATGTGATGGCACATGAGTAGACTCTCCCTCTGATTATTGAAGGTGTTTCTTCTCGCTTCTGTTTCTCTCCCTCAAAAGCAGGATTCTTAGCCTTCTTCTTCTGCATGGAATCATTAGTCTGGTGAGGCCCATGGATCTCTACTCGGTATAAAGCTTTAAAATATATAGGATTCCAAAGGAAACCAATTATATTGAAATATGGTTACCCAAATGTTAGAAATATAAGTTTGCAATATGGTCATAAATGCCCTTCCTTACTAACACTTTAAATATCAAGCTACCAGAGGGTTTAATAATTACTGTGATTTCAAAGTAGTATTTAATGTAAATATTTAAAAATATCTGATACATGTAGCAGTCATTAGGTGGAAGAAAATATACGTGTATTTTATGGGTGCAAACTCCAGATCTTTCTATTGCTACTGTGGTGTGTTGCCTAAATTTAAAAATGGAAGAAAATGCTACATTTCAGCCATGGTTTAGTGGGAAAAAAAAGATGTAACTTTTTTCTGTCTAAATGTACAGATCACCGAAGTCTCCATAGACCTGTAGACCCCAGGTTAGGAGGCCTTGTTTCAAAGTTTTACATGGCATGTCTTTATTTTTAATTAGATACTGAATGACAATTCAATTTGTTTTGAGAAGTTTGAAAGAGTCATTGAGATAATTGGAGGCAACCTGGAATTGCACAAAACTTGAACTAGGACTCAGCACACTCACGTCTGATGGATTTATGGAAGTGTAAGTGGGGATATGGATGACCTATAATCCCCTCATCTGAAAAATTTACATTCTGTGACATGGCTCAAAGGTGGGCTTGGCTTTTCCAATTATCAGTAATGGGATTTAAATTTATGCAACCCCAAAGCACTGGCCTAATGCCAGGGTGAGAAAGGGAGAAAACTATATGAAAATGAAGAAAAGCTGAAAGAAAACCAATGGTGCACAGCCTTTAGGAAGTCCATTTGCAGCCACCCAGAGTCAGCGAGTCCATCTGGATAAAGCCAACATCTCCACACTATTTAGGACAAAGAAAAAATGGATGATTCCCAAGAGCAAGACTCATGTTTGAAGAGAAGGCATTTTAGGCATGACCCGCAAAAATTTTGATTATGTTTATCATTTCTTGAGTAATTTCCCTGGCACTTAAAACCTTCCACTCTCAGAAGGATTTTCCTCTGCTCCCTTTTAAGGACTGTGAAGGCAGATGGCGGCTGTTGGGTGCATGCCATTGCTGTCAGAGCAGAGCGCTCCCCGAGAAGGCAGGGGGCAGAGCCCAGGGGACAGGCAGGCTCTTGGCATGGTCTTCTTTGGGGGCCGATCCAGTTGGGATGAAAGCCTGGGGGTGGGATTCTGGAGCACTTGTACCCTCACCCACTTCTTTTGTCAGAAGTTGTGATAAGTTTGAGAGGGAGAGTCCTGCTTCACTAGGCTCAGGCTGACCTGCCTCTTCAAAGCCCACCCAGCAGCAGGCAAGCCAGCATCTGAGTTCTGGAACCTTCCTGAAAACCCAAGGAACGGAGGCTAGGAGGCCTCTGGGGCCACACAGCCACAGGAAGCCACAGGATGGATGTTGGATGGCAGCACTTAAAGAAGTGTTTCCCTTTGAAGGTTGGGTTGTACCTTAAATGCATCATATCCAAGATGGAATTCAGAATCTCCCCTCTAAGCAAGGCTTCTCCCAGGGAGTAGGGAAGCCATTATTTCAGATGGGATCTTCCTCTTCCACCCCTCATACCCAGTCCATCAGCAAATCTACTAATTTTAAGGCAGATCTTCTTTTGGTGTGCATGTGGTTCTGGGGATGGAACCCAGGGCTTTGT
Source organism: Graphiurus murinus (assembly GCA_004027655.1). NCBI lineage: Eukaryota > Metazoa > Chordata > Mammalia > Rodentia > Gliridae > Graphiurus > Graphiurus murinus. The sequence continues at coordinate 8,603 of PVLC010022568.1, forward strand.
GTATTTAGGCAGGCAAGCATTTGACCACTGAGCTATATCCTCAGTCCAATGCCACTAATTCTATCTCTTAATTATCTTGAAACTTGATTCCTCTCCTTGTCCACTACCATCACCCCGTCATAGCCACTGTCATCTTTCTCCGAGTCACAGCCTAGGTGACTGTAGTGGACTCATCATTGATCTCATTTTGCCCCATTTCAGTGATTTTCTTGGGAATCTTTCATAAGCAAAGGACAGAAAATGCATTTGATGATACCCACTACATTTTGGTTCTTTGATTCACTCATCATTTAATAAATATTTATTGAATACCTACTATATGCTGCAAGCTCTGTTTTGGGCCTGGCAAACTGGGACATGTGGCCACCTCTTTCTAAATGGTGGTGTGGATTGTTAGCCTGGAACCATCTTAAAGAGTGTCTGTTCTCTGTAAATGATCACTGGGATTTCATTTAGAGAGAAAGACTTAAAGCTACCCCCTTTTTGTCATCATTATTGTGAAAAATGATGAAAATTTTTAAACAGAAGAGTTTGGACAGTTAAAAACAAACAAACAAACAACCCAAGAACCTAGCACCTGTATTAGTCCTTTTTTGTTACTATAATAAAAAATCTGAGACAGGCTAACTTTACATGGAAATGAGGTTTATTTAGCTCACTGTTTTGCATTCTGAGCATCCAAACAGCATGGTGCAGGTTCTTGCAAAGGTCCCCCTTAGCTGCATTACCTCATAGTAGGGGATGTTAGGAGCATGTGTGGGCAGAGAGAACACATGGCAAAACGGGAGGCAAGAATGATTCAGGGATTGGGCTTGCTCTTGAACATCTTGTTCTTGAGGAGCTCAGGAGTCCCATGAGAGCTACCCAGACCCTCATTTTTTGTGTTATTGTGGCATTCTACCTCTGAGCTACACCCTTAGCCCTATTTTGTATGTATGTATGTATGTATGTATGTATGTATGTATGTATGTATGTGTGTATGTATGTATGTATATATGGTACTGGGGATTGAACCTCTGAGCTACACTCCAAGCCCTAATTTTTATTCTTTATTTTGAAACAAGGTCTCACTAAGTTGCAGGCCTAAGTAACTGAGACTGGCTACAAACCTGTGATCCTCCTGTCTCAGCCTCCCAAGTACTGGGATTACAAGTGTGTGCCACCATTCCCAGCTCTCGTTTATTTTGAAACAAGTCTCACTAAGTTGCTGAGGGCCTTGCTAAGTTGCTGAGGCTTGCTTCAAATCTGCGATCCTCCTGTCTTGGCCTCCAAAGTACTAAGATTACAGGGTGCACTACCATGCCTGGCTCCCCTGTGACCTAAAGACTCCCCACTAGGCCCCACCTTTTAAAGGTTCTCCTCCCAACATCCTCACACCGAGGATCAAGCTTCTGACACATGAACATTTGGGGGAAACACTTAAACCAGATCCAAGCCATCGCACTGCCCAAGATGAACATGTGAACGCATTTCATTGTTTTTCTCATCTTCTGAGTAGTCACTACCCTTGGGTTGATATGTCCTTTCTGCCCATGTTTTAATGGCTGAATTACATGCGGATATAATTATAATCTCTTTCCCTTTGCTAATTGAAAAAATTAACCATGCTATAAATAGTCTGTCATGCTATAGTCTGCAACTTTAAAAAATTTGAACATTATGTTTTAGAAATTCAACCATGCTGACAACATAGATCAAGTGCATTCATTTAAATGCTGTATAGTATTCTAGCCTATGAATACATCACAGTTTGCCTGGGTTTCTGTACTGAGGATTATTTAAATTGATATTTTTTCCTTGATGACAAATGATGTCACAGTAAATTAATTTGAGGGGTGTGTGCTAGGGATTGAACTCAGAGCCTTGTACATGCTGATGCATTAAATATTTCCATACCTCTCCCCTTGAGCACATACATGAAATAATTATATATATATATATACATATATATATATGTATATATATATATAACTAGAAACTGACAAACAGCTTTTCAAAGAGGCTTTCTTGTGATGTGGTGGGAGAGTTCTAGAATTAGGAGCCAGAGGACTTGGTTCTAGTCTAATTCTGGCACTGACTCACAAGGTGACCTTGGTCTTCTCCTTTCTTTGCTTTGGCTTTCCTATTTTTCCTGGACCAGCAAATCTTTACAGTTCCTTTTTACTCTGCTAAAGAAAAGCTTTATAGTATTATTGTCCCTTCTGAGAATAAAAGAACCAGAGGTGAGCTTGCAGTAAGCCCCAGGGAAGGGTTTATTGTGGAAGCCAGATTACTCTTTTTGAGCTCTTCCAAGTATGGGGCACTGGCCTCAGAACCAGGACTCAAACTTCAGTCTGATGGATTTTAGCATCTAATTCTGTTAATCATACAAGTTGTTCCTGATTTGTCAGAGGGCAGTCCGCCCCGACATAGCTGTCTGGGTTGCTGCAATGGCATCAGCCCTGGGATTCACAATGGACAGGCCACTGATGTCAAGAGGCCCCTGCCCTGGGGACAGACTCAGGCTTGGCTCTGCCAGAGCTGAGCCTTGGAGGCAGTGAAGAGGGAGGAAGGCCGAGGACATCACAAAGGATGAACTCTGAAGGCATTTATCCTCCAACCAACTAACGAACCAGCAAGGAAATAGCATCAATAAGAAGCAAATTAAACACCAGCTCCAGTTAATTCGTGACTGCAGCTGCCTGCCTCCCTGCGTTCAATTCGTTCAATTTCAAACTCACATTATGAATGGCCTCCCTGGAGAAACCAGCCCCCCTGCCCCATCCAAAAAAAAAAAAAAAAAAAAAAAAAAAAGTCAGTTGATTGGCTCAAGGCCAATCAACTGATTTTTAGTGGAGCACCATCTTTCCATCGAAGGACAGCAACTTATCTTTGGGTCCTGGCTCTGTGGTAACACAAACTCTCTGAGCTGTCCAATCTCGCTCAAGGTTAGTAATTAAGGTATAATTGAAATGAAATTAATTGCAATAAATGTGTAATTAGTGCAGCCATTGATTAAGGGCATTTGAAATGTGGTCTGTGCATGAGACATTGATTGCCACGCTTTTTTGATAAATGTAATTGCAATGATATCTTTTGTTACTCCAGAAGGTCTTTTGTGTGTGTGTGTGTGTGTGTGTGTGTGTGTGTGTGTGTGTGTGTGTGTGTGTGATGAATTTCCATAGGAAGGACTGGCCTTGGAGTCATTTGACTTACTGAAACTCAGAGATAAAAAGAGACTATTCCAGGCCCCAGTTATGCTGGGCATATGCTCTTTCACATAGGATTTATTTCCTATGTGTGCCTCTTCAGCCCACATGGCACCTTAATACTAATTAGAAAAAGGCATCTCTTCCTCTGGGCAAACCCTGCCTATGCTAGGGTGTAGCTGGGCAAGAGAAGCTTGGACTAGATTTCAACTTTTATGGTTCAGCTCAGCTGGGCACCTTTGTGCACTGAACGACTTTTACAATCACACATAGCAGACTTCTTCATGTAGGAAGGAGGAGATGACAGGAAAGCAACGCCAGATCATATTGTTTCCAGCTGTGTCTCCTGGGTGAAGCCTATAGATCCTGGACCCCCATCTCTGGCCGGGAACCTGGACTGTTTGTTTATTATGCAGAAACTGCCATCTGGAGTCCTGACTTGAGCAGCAGCCATGAGGGAAGGACGGTGGGACTGGGCGAGGTGTGGCCTAGTGAGTGGGGTGTAATCTGGCCGTGGGACTTTGAAGCGGGCAGTTGGGGGCAGTAGGTGGGCAGTCCATGATCCTAACCACAGTATTGGAGAAGGTTTTTTTTTTTTTTTTTACTTAAAGGGCATTTATTTAAAACATATGGATAATACATTATTTTTGACTTACTTTTGTAAGTCAAAGATGCATATTGTAATCCTTATATTAAACACTATAAATAGTAAAAAGAAAATAGCATTTTAACAGACAGTACTAGAATGTATATTGATATAGGAAAATAATGCATCTCAATCCTTACCTCATTCCATAAGGCAGATGTGGACAAACTGTCACCCATGGTAAGAATTTGACCTGCGCTTATTTCTGTGGGACACCTCATTTAGATGCTGTTCCCATGCAGTGGTCAGATGCAGCAGATGGGCAGGTCCTACCAGAGGAGCTGGTGTGTGGCAGGGCACGGGGTCCCTGGGGTGCTGTACTGAGTATAGGAGCATGGGTGGTGGGTCTAGCTCTGAGTCAGTGGGGAGGATGTAGAATGTTACCTAGCCTGGTCTACCGCAGTCTCTGCCCTGGGGAAGGCCAAACCCCCAACTGGGTGACAAGGGGCTGAGGGTCATGCTTGATGCTCAGTGACACCATTCTGATCTTCTGGGTCTGAAGGGAAATGATGGCTCCAGTCATCCCGAGGACTTCCCTCTGCGTGTGTCTACTCTCCTAACTACGAGTTTGCTTATTCATTCGACTGCTTATGTTTTCACTCACTCACTCAGTAAATTCTGAGTGGGAACCTTCTGTGTGCAGGGGCTCAGTTGGCTGCTGGGAACGAAGCAGTGGCCCAGGCCCGCTCTCATGGACTTCAAGGTTGAATGGGACAGAGACTTTAAACAATCACACTGACTTACATGAGTGGAGCCTTCAGTTTGCCTCCCGGGATCCCTGCCCCACCCTTCCCGGGCCTGGACGTGATCAGTGTGGACCCTTGGCTCTTCTGTCCTCTACCCTCAGCTTGGACTGTCCTGGGGATGGAGGGAGGCCGACTGGAGTCCAAGGGAGAGAGGATAGCACAGTCGGAGTACTTACTCCCCCAGGTCACTGAGCTGGCCGTGTTCTTGCTGGAGGCCACAGGCTATACCTTGGTGAGTGTTCCTGCCCTTTCATCCCAGGGGTGCTACTGGTGTGCAGGGTCCCTGCCCCTTGGCATTTGCTGTCACCCTGCCTTCTCCTTTGCACTTAGTTCCTCTTTTAAGCTCTCCTTACTCCCCAGCCTGGCTGTGCCCAGAGGTCTCTAGGGGAGCTGATTGGTTGGTAGGAGACACACAGGGACTGTCAGAGGGAATACTGCCTTGGTCAGGTGTGGGTACGCACAGGAATGCTTCTGCAGTAGGAGCTGAGAGCCAAGGTTCAGCAAGTGTGAGAAAGTGAGAGAAAAGAGGAAAAGCCCAAGCGCAGGCCTTAAGGGAGGGGACGTGGGATGTCCTGGGGGCTTTGGAGGAGGCTGAGTTGGCCTCTGATGCCTCCTCTGGTCAAGCTCAGGGAAAACTGGTTCATGAACCAACAATTGTCTTCTAGCAGCCAGGGGCCTTTTGAGCACAGGCATCTTTGATATTCACTGCTGGACTCCCCATAGTTCTTGAACCAAGTCCCTATGGCCTGGCCTGCAGGCCATGCAGCCACTCCCTCCAGCAAGAGTCTGCCTTTCCTTACATCCACATGCATCTGTTGACATGCTTCTTGGACAGGGGTGAGCTCCTTGCCTTCTGAAGGGGCAGTGAGTTGTGTGTGCTTGGCCCTCTTGAATCACACTTACCTCCCTGTGTGAAACCTCCCTGCTCTGAATCCGCTGCAAGATCTCTTGACCTTCATTTCCTCACCTGTAAAGCGGAATCTGGATTCAATGAGGCATCCCTCAGCGGGCTCCTTGCTCAGGATTCCAGAGTCTCAGCTTCCACTGACCGATTATTGCAGCCATCTCCAGCTGGTCACCTTGCTTCAGGCTTAATCCCACATGAACCCTTTTCTATTTTGTGTACACATCTGAGAAGTTTTTGTTTGTTTGTTTTAATTCTGGGAAAACACATCATATAAACTTTGTGCCTATTTTTAACAGTAGAGTTCGGTGGTGTCATAGATTGTTGTGCCGTAGGTCTCCAGGACTCTTCATCTTGCAAAACAAACTTTATACCCATGGAACAAGAACTCTTTTTCTCCCCTCACGCCAACCCCTGGCAACCACCCTTCTATTTCCTGTCTGTATGAATCAGTCTATTCTAGGTACCTCAAATAAGTAGAATCATATAGTATTTGCTTTTTCATGACTGGCTTGTTTTGCTTCACATAATGCCCTCCCAGTTCAGCCACATTATAGCATGTGTTAGAATTTCTTTCCTTTTTAAGGCTGTATAATGTTCCATTGCATGTATATACCACTCTATTCATCAATCAAGAGACATTGGAGTTGCTTCCACCCCTTTGCTTTGTGTGCAGTGCTGCTTTGAACATGGATGTGCAAGCACATCTTTGAGACCCTGCTTTCAATTCTTTTGGCTGTATAATTGGGAGTGGGATTGATGAATCATATGGTAGTTCTATTTTTAGTTTTTTGAAAAACTGCCACACTGTTGAAAGGGTTTTTAAGAGTGTAGATGTCTAGATCCCACCTTAGGAGATGCCGACTCTCTGTGTCTGGGGAGCAGAGGGAGCTGAGCACTTGCCTTTAAGAACCTCTCTAGGGAGTCTCTCCTGCCCTTCTCTGGACTCTACAGAGCCAAATCTAATTTCCTGAGTTTGGCATACACATGCCGTGATGATCTTCCCCAAATCCACCTTCCGAGCCTCCACTCGCCTGCCTCCCCACTTATGCCTGAGACATGCCCACCTGCTGTTTCCTGGCATGCCAAGGTGTCCACACCTCTAGGCCTTTGTACATGCTCCATCTCCCATATGGAATTCCCATACCCCTTCTATGCCTGGGAAACCTCAATTCATCTTGCAAAGTTCAGCCTACATATTGGTCACCTCGTCCAGGAAAGCCCTTCCCTTCTTGGCCTTGGCTCTTCAGGCCAGTGGCCAGGTGGAGCCATAGCAGAGGAGGAAGAAGAACCACGCTGGGCCCTCAAAGGTCCACACAAAGAGCCATTTCTTCATCCTCATTAGCAGATTTAGAACAAAGTTTGAACCTCACACATGCCATGGTTGCCATGGTTACTGTAAAGGCATTCTAAATGTAGATGATTATATAATCAGCTGGAATGACTCCTTTTTGGGAAAAAAAAAGTTTTGCCCCTCCTTTGACAGTGAACAACTCTTTGACCCAAGGATGCAATGACTCTGCCTGGAATCACTGTGGAATGATGCAGTAACAAGAGTGATGAGGCTTGCTTTCAGAGCGTCCCATGCCACTCTTCAGGACAGAGCTCTTTTAGCAAGTGGGAAAACTAAGGCTCAGAGGGGGAAAGTGACTTTCCCTGGGATTCAAGGAGGTTAGAGCCTGACTGGCTGTGGGTCACTAGGGCCAAGGGCCACTGGGGAAGGAGCCTGAACCTGCGGTTGACGTGAGTGGGAACCTTGGCTTCTGCAGCCTCCATTTTACACCTGTGATATTACTTGTATTAGTGAGTGTAGTTAGTGATGGTTGCTGTAATAGGCAGTGCCAAAACTCTCAGTAGTTTTTCAATAATAAAAGACTTGTTTATTGACCAAGGCACAGTGCAATTGGGCTTTCTATGTGGTGATTCCTTGCATCTCTTGATTCAGCTATCTCTATGAATTTTTTTTTCTTGTGGTACTGGGGATTGAACCTAGAGGCTTTCTACCTCTGAACTACACCCCCTAGCCTATTTTATTATTATTATTATTTTTTACTTTGAGACAGGTTCTTGCTAAGTTGCTGAGGGCTTTGCTAAGTTGTTGAGGCTGGCCTCAAGCCTGTGATCCTCATGTCCCAGCCTCCCCCGTACTAAGGTTACAGGGGTTCATAAACACACCTAGATTCTCTAAAGATCCTGAAGTCCTCGAGTGGCTCATTTTCATTTGAAGAGCAGATGATGAAAGACCTCATTCGGTAGGTGAATACATATGATGACAAGGATATTGTAGAAAAAAAATCTATTCTCTAGCCAGGAATATCTGCTTGGATTGCTGCATTTTGGGCCCTATTTATTATTTCACCCAGATATAGCCTGCTCTAATATGAGGGCTGATGGTCTCTGAAGTAGTACAAGGACTTAGCCCCTATCCTGAGGACTTATTAAAGTCTAGTTCTGTCCCCAGCAGCATGTTGGAATTCACATTTTATGGAGGCCACAAAATACAGGGAAAGATCAGAAATTTGAGATCATACAGACCTGAATGTTATCTTTGTTTCCACTTCTTATTATCCACAGGATTTTGGGCAAGTCATTTGCCTTCTCAGAGCTTATGTTTATTTATTAAAAATGAGAACAATTATAAAGACATGGAGATTAAATGGGCTATAAATGTAAAGAACCTACAATAATATTGGTTGGTAGTAGATGTTCAATAGATACTCTCTTTATTACCTTGCTGGTCTGCTGCAGAAACACTTTTAGAGTCTGGAATCTGCTGGTCCCCAGACTGTGGCCCCTTATTCTTCTATGATATGGTTTTTCTTCCTCCATCCTTACCTCTTTTTATCCTTGTTCTCATAGATGTGTCTGGGGTGTAAGTCAAGTATACCTTCTTGGAATTTCCCTACCTCTCTAAACCACGGACCCATCTTAGAATGCTGTCAACTTCAACAGACCAAAGTGGGGAGGGCTGATGGATGCAGGTTAAATGATGCAGTGTTTTGAGGCCATGAGGTGAATGGATATGCATGGATATTTCTGGATATGCATGCATTCTAAATGCAACCAGAGATCACTGAAAGATGTTACAACATCAGAGAAGAATGGCACATTTACATTTTAAAGAGATGCCTCTTTTTCCCTACTCTGCAAAGAATGAATTGTAGAGATGCAGGAATAGAAGCAAGAAGACTTTTTTGAGGGGGGGGGTTAGTTGAGATGGAGAGATAGAGACAGATTTAAGAACTATTTAGGAGAAAGGATCAGTGAGTCTCAATGACTGGGAAGTTCTAGAACACAAGGAGCTGAGTGATCAGAAGAAGGATAAGGGAATACTATAGCTTGAATGTCTCCCAAGGGCCCAAGTGTTGGCGATTTGTCCCTAGGATGACACTATTGGTGGGGTATGGAGACTTTAAGAGGCGGAGCCTAGTGGGAGGTCTTTAGGTGACTGAGGGTCTGCCTAGCCATTTCCTCTTCCTCCTTCTTTTGCATCCTGACCATGAGGTGAGCAGTTTTTCTCTGGGCTATCTCAACACAGGTCCCCCCAAAATGGGGCCAATTGATCATGGATAGAAACTTCTAAAACTGTGAGCCAAAAGAAACCTTTTCTCTTTATAAGTTGATTGTCTTGGGTATTTTTTATAGTGATATAAAGCTATCTAACACAGAAAAGGACAAGGGAGATCCAAAAAACAGAACTTTGTTCTCCTTTAGCAAGAGATAACACCAGTAGCAACATCTAATGGTGCAGTTATATCAAGCTTGAGCTAAAGAAAGTCTAGAATCTTTGGCTGGGAAGACTTCTTGTGTAAATAAGACAGAAACCATCCCCTAGTTCCTGCTAGAGGAGATTTTACATTTCAAGGATAAAGAAACAATCCTACAAGTATACTTGAAGGTAAACATTTAAAAAAAGAAAGAAAAGAAGAAAAGTCAAACTAACTTCACAGCAAATCTCTCCATGACATTGAATACAGAAAAAATAAAAATGAAAGATCAGAGCCAGAGCTTTAAAGGAAAAGAAATCTACCCCCAAATTCCAAGCTCAGGCAAGAAGTTGTTTATATTGGAAGACAATTTAAAAACTTTCTCACACATGCAGAGATGGGACTACACCACTTGATTTTTTTTTTTTTGCAAAAAACTACCGAAAAATGTAATTTGATATATCAACGTATGAAACAAATACCTTAAGAATGAAAAATTGACCATAGCAGTGGTGTTCAGTGAGAAATTAAATATTTAAAATCTAGTGTAAGTATAAATATCTTTTTGAATGTAAAACAAATGCCATAAATAATTCTAGAAAGAATAAAATTAATAGTGGCTGATGTTTGGGGAACACTTCCTGTGTGGTAGGTTTTAAGTGCTTTACCTATATTAATTCATCCAATTCTCCTGCCTTTATGAGTTGGGTACTTTTAGAACCTCTATTTTAAAAAAGAAGCAAGTGAACAAGAGAAGGGAAGTAATTTTCTCAAGGTTAACACATATATGAACTCAGGAAAGATGACTCCAGAGTCTTCATGACTAATTATGCTCCTTCCCACATATACAGGAGGAAGGGGGTAATAAAAATAAATGTGGTAAATATAGGGCAGACTTTTCAAGCTGTGTTAGTTGGCTTTCGGTCACTGTGACAAAATACCTGAGATAAATCAACTTAAGGCAGGACAGGCTTATTTTGGCTCACAGTTGCAGTCCATCGTCACTTGGCTCTGTTGTTTCTGGGGTTGTGGTGAGGCAGAGCATCATGGCAGGAAGTATGTGGTGAAGGAAAGTGGAATAGGGGCTGGGGGGAAATTGTACCATTCAAGCATACACCCTCAATGACCTGCTTCCTCCAACTAGGCTCTACCTACTAAAGGTCCCAGCGCCTCCCAATAGCCCATTAAGTTATGAACCATAAGTGGATTAATTCATTCATAAGGCCAGAGCCCGCATGATCCAATCACCTCCCAAAGGCCTCACCTTTAAGCACTGAGGCATTGGAGACCACGCCTTCACATTTGAGCTTTTCAGGGACACTTACCATCCAAACCATAACAACCTACGCAAATAAGAATTTGTACAGAAAGAAGTTCAAGTGGAAGTTCAAGCAAGCTACCTTTGTACAATAAGTGCATAATTCTCTTGAAAGAAAAAAAGCTATTTTTCAAGTTTGTATGACTGTAAATTATCCCAAGAAATAATCAGAAATATATCCAAAGGTTTATGTCTAAAAATATTCATTGTAAGGTTTTTATGAAGACAAGTTGGAAAGCAACACAAACAGTCAACAATTTATAATGAACTGAATTCAGTAAATTTTGAGATTGAATATTCATATGATGGAAAAGCATGAGGTCATTCAAATTATATTATAGAGGAAAATCTAAAAACATGGATTACGATATAGATTCAGCTAATATCAAGAAGGCCCAAATTAACAATGAGTTAAATAAGATGAAATTTTCTTTCTTCTTCCTTATAGCAGTTTAGAGATGGTCAGTTCAGAGCTTGCAGTGGCTCTGCTCCACAAGGTCACTCAAGGACCCAGCCTCCGACTATCTCGACTATCTCGTTGCTCTGCATTGTCATCATCCTATCTTGTTAAAATCTATTGTGGATTTGTTTATCAGCATATCTTGTTGTTAGTCTCCTTCTATCTTACCATGTAGAACATGGTCCAAGACAGTCCACATTCATCCTCCTTCTTGTTAGTTGAAAATAGCAAAAGAAGGCAAAGAAGGGCAGGTCCCTTTCTTTCAGTACATCATCTGGAAGTAGTAAACTCATCACTTCTAATGGCTAGAACTTCATCATGTGGCTACAACTAGCTGCAAGGGACACTGGGAAATACAATTGTAAAAAAAACCATAGAAAAACCATAGATGATAAACAAATTTGGTGGTTTCTCTTACTAAGGGAGAATGAAAGAGCAGATATTGGAGAACAAATAGCAGTCTTTGATTCTGCATACACAAAAAATTATAGCATATTTAGCGGAAAAAAAAAAAAAACACAAGAAAACATTTGGACCAATTTTACATTTCTTTATGTATCCATACATACAATTCTTTCTTTTTTCTATATCAACAGTGGTTATCTTTGAGAGTTGGGATTGTGGATGATTTAAATTTTCTTCTTTGTGTTTTTATTGTGCTTCCCTAATTTTCTACAAATTAGCAATTTTTCCTTGGAATCAGAAAAACCTCATTACAAATGATGTAGGAGAGAAAGCAGTGTGTGTTGGTGTCTGCAACCACTTCTCCTTTCTTCTCCCATACCTCTCTGCTGGGTCCCTTTTGTTGGTAAATCTCTTAGTTCTCATGCAAAGGGTGGCGTTGTCCATTTTGCACCTCAGATAGGAAAGCCCAATGGGGCTGTCAGTGAATTTATTTTAGTGTGATGCAGGCAATTTTATACCGGGTAAAAGCCAATCTGAAATGAAGCCTTCCTCTTCAGAGGGATCATTAAGAGAAATTCTGGGGTTCTCTTGGGAAGGAGAAGTTCTTGCTCAAAGATGGGGAGAGAGCCGGGCGTGGTGGCGCACGCTTGTAATCCCAGCATTTGGGAGGCTGAGACCAGAGGATCCGGGTTCGCGGCCAGCCTCAGCTACCTAGTGAGGTGCTCTGCAGCTTAGTGAGACCCTGTTTCCAAATAAAGACTAAAAAATAGGGCTGGGGGTATAGCTCGGAGGTAGAATGCCTCTGAGTTCAATCCCCAGTACCGTAAAAAAATAAAATAAAATAAAAAATAAATAAATAAAAATGGGGAGAGAAGAAGGCTGTTCAATAAGGACTGGCACCAGAGGATAGGGCTGAAACCAAGAAATTGGAAGTGCTTAAAGAAATTGTGATGTCAGGTCCTACTTCTTGGAGCCTGACACCGAGAGGGCTTAGGCAAGTTGTGCTTCTCCCTGGAGTTTAGTTTCTTATGTGATATTGCCCAGAGTGGGGGTAGTTCTGACTACCTCTTAAGACTTTATTGGACTGGAAAAAGCTTGACTTTTGGTCTAACAAGGGAATCTCAGGAGGGAGGCAAAACAGGGCGAAGGCCCAGCAATAACCAGGTGAGTGTCTCCCCTGTATCAGGTGAGTAGTGTCCCCTGTACCAGGTATCTCCTTTGTGGCAGATGGGCACCTTACGTATGTCAGGTATTGTTCAGTCCAATGACAATCCGAGGTTCATATCTGCCTTTTACTAACTGTGATTGTAGACAGAGTACTTATGTGGCCTGAGCTTCAGTTTTCTGGGACAGTACAATGTTCACCTCAGGACAGGTGGGAGGATAATTCGAGTGAAGGCCTGTGACGTGCCTAGCATGATGCCTGGTGTAGTCTAAGGCACTGCACTCATTTGCTAGGGCAACACAACAAGGTATGGCAAACTGGTGGCTAAAACAGAAATTGTCTCACAGTACTGGATGCTAGGAATCCAAGATCAAGGTGTTGGCCAGGTTGATTCGCTCCGAGGGCTGTGAGGGAGAACCTGTTCTAGGCCTCTCACCTTGGCTTGTAGACATCCTGTTTCAATGTGTGTTTTCACATCATCTTCCCTCTGGGTATATTCATGTCCAGATTTCCCCTTTTTATGAGGACACCAGTCCTTTTGTTACAGCCCACCCTAATGCCCTCATTTTAATTTGATTACTCTTACAAAGACCCTGTCTCCCAATGAGGTCACATACTAAGATACTGGGGTTAGGACTTCAACACATCAACTTGGAGGCGGGTAATAATTCAAGCCATAGCAAGTACCTATAATATCTCTAGCAGAATGCTAGAAAAATTGGTTATCATTACTGCCAGGGGCTCTTGAGCACTCTGACATGTCATGAGGCTCCAGGCCATCTCGAGTTGCCATGGTGCTTATTTCCTGGAAAGGGGACAGCACAGTCTTTCTTGCCTGAGTCACAATGCTGACATTCCTGTCTGTCTCCCAGGGCTCGATCCCAGACAGCTCAATGTGTCTGCAGTCTCCAGATTGCTGGCCATTTTCCACTCCACAGGGCCACCCCCGTTCAGAGCCTCCTTCCTGCTGAGAGCTGGAAATTTTACTTATTTAATTCATTAATTTAGTAACCACTTCTATTATGCTTACAACATGCTGGGCATTATTCTAAGTCTTTACAAATATTAACCCATTTAATCCTCCTAACAACCTTATGAACTGGGTTCTATTATTACTTCCTAGTTATGGATATTGGGGCATGGAGCAATTCCACCATTTGCCTGAGGTTTCACCACCAGCAAGTGGTGGGCTGAGATTTGACCTCAATGGTGTTTTGTTTGGAACAATTACACAATAAAGGGCAAGGAATGGGAGAGGAATATAATCTTTGGAGACAGAGAAATGTGAGTTGGAGTTCCAGCTAATGAGGAGAACTAGAAATTTCCATTGCTACTTATGCTACTTATTTTGCTTTTTTGCGGTACTGGGGATTGAACTCAGGGGCATTCTACCTTCGAGCTATACCCCCAGCCCTATTTTTTAGTCTTTATTTTGAAACAGGGTCTCACTAAGTTGTGGAGGTCCTCACTAAGTAGCTGAGGCTGGCCACGAACCCAGATCCTTCAGTCTCAGCCTCCTGAATGCTGGGATTACAAGCATGCGTCACTATGCCCGGCTTACTTATGCTACTTATAACTTTTAAGAGAGCAGGGTCATTCCCCAGTTCTCTCAGCCATGCCCTGCTATGCCCTTTGAGGCCTTTGCTGATTGGCAGGGGTGGGCATGTGACTTGAAGGTCCCATCTGTTGGTTGAGACCAATCACATATATAGCCAATCAGATCCTTCTCTCAGGAATTTGGTCAAGAAGGTTGGACATGAGCTGGGGAGCAGAAACCTTTTGGTCAAGGGATATTGTTGGGCTGGTTATTTGGGGCACCTGTAAGCCAGAGTTAGAAGGCAGAAGATGCTAACTGTGGACCAAGGGGGGCTGCTTTCAGAGAGGGGAGAACAGAGAGGGGCATAGAGAGATGCAGAGATGCCTTGTGATAGAGTAGAGGCTGTCCCTGAGGGAGGAACGTGCACACTGCATGCACGCATGCGCACTCACTGCTGGTGCCCCGAACCTTCTGTTGGCTGCCAATGTCTTAGCGCTTTACCCTCTCCAGAGAGATCCTTTACCTAATGGCTTTCTAACAGGTTGGTTTATCCTCCTCCTCCTCCTTGCCTCCTCCTCCTCCTCCCCCTCCTCCTCCTCCTCCTCCTCCTCCTCCACAAACCAGCTGCCAATGACTGACTGACATGGGGTACAGAGGGTAGCCTCCATGCCTCAAGAGGGGACCACCTCAGTGGTACCATTCAGACTCAGCTCCCTGTGGGATCTGGCAGAGGCTGGTCTCCGCCCAAGATCACTTCTAGCTTAGTTTTCTTCTTTCCCCTTCCTTATCCTGCAACTCTTTCCCTTTCTCCTGGGGGCGTCTTGCACAAGAATCCCATCTCAGGGACCAGTTGAGTTTCAGAAAACAAAGACAGATGCCTTGACTCAAGCGCTGTCCACTTTCAGCCTCCATAAGTTTTGGTCTTGTGTTTCCTGTTCTAGGACCCTTTTAGCTTGAGTTAGCATGAGGTCTCTGTTTCTTGCAGCCAAGCAAGTTGTAATTGAGTGGAATTGGTAGTTGCCCACCCCTTCTCAGTCTCACTCCACTTGAAAGTGGTGCCATTATTCTCGAGTCTTGTGTGTCTTGGTGATGTCATAAGAGAACACATGTGCTGGCTTTCAGCACCATGTTTGCCTTAGAGTAGGCCTACTCTGTTGGTGAGTTCTAGATTTTTTTTTCACAATATTCTCTTCATATTTCTCTTCCTTCTTTGCTCAAGTCAATTCAGGCTGGAGAAGCATACAGAGAAAACACATGAGAATTCCATGTGATGTTCAAAGCACTGTGAAAAGGTGGGAGTTCAAAGAGGTTTGAGTTTAGAGTCCCCAAGATCCAAATTCAATTCTACAGCCCATTGCTTGTCAAGTGTTAATGAACCTGGGGGTCTTGGTAGTAGGTCCATCACGATTCAGAAGGTCTGGGTGAGCCCATGATGCTGTCTCTCTGACAAAATTCCAGATGAGGCTGCTGGTCTATGGAATAGAAGAACTTTGAGCAGCAAAACTCTGATCTCTCTTTTGGTCCCAGAGTGGCCTTTCCCTTCCCAAATAGCCTACAGGAGTGATAGGCTCCATTCCACTGTGCGCATCCTTTGAGATGTGGTCCCTGCCAAATAAGGAGACCACTGTGGCTGAGATGGCTGGGGAAACGGTCTGTTGTAAAGCATGGTGCGACATAAGTAGGGTTAGCTGCAGGGAATGCGAAAGGCTTTGGAGGGACACTTACCCCTGGAGAGGAAGTCAGGGAGGCCTTTTTGGAGGAGATGTGCTGTTGGTCTATCACTCTGCCTGGATATCTCCTAATTCCTAAGGACCATACACCTAGAATCCCAGATGTCTTATCTCCAGCAGTCTGGACTCTGGTTCAAGTGCACTGCCTTCTGGATGAGACCATCCACACCTGAGCTCACCATGTCCCTTTGGCCGTGGACTTGAGCCTCCTAGCTCCACACATATTAGAGATCTTAGCCTGACTCTCACCGCTCCAGGGCCTGTTTCGACATTGTGTGACTATAATGAGATGTTCAGGCAGTTCCAGATATGAGAAAAAGGTTGATGTTATTTCCACAACATTTATTAAATTTCCTCCTTTCATTATAATCCTGGCCAAGTCCCCACAAACATTCCCCTTTCCAAACTGAGATTGGTTTTCCTCGTTCATTGCTGCCAGCAGCTGGGATAGGGTTCCTCCATCTGCTTGTTTTCTCTCTTGCCATTCTCCTCTCTTTGCCCCTCTTCTTCCCTTGGGGTTGGGAGAGTGGAGACATTGTCTCAAAAAGACCATGGATGGCCTCAGAAGGGAGAGGGAGGGCTCCTTTCTGTTGGCACACCTGGGAGCTTTCATTTATAGCCTAAAAGTAACTGGATAGAGGACAAGCCTTTGATTGATTAATCCTTTCTTTGATGTATGCTGAGAATCCAGATGTGCCGGGCATTGCACTAGGAAGAAGGATACAACAGTAATCAGACATGGTTCCAACATAATCAGACATGGTTCCTGCCCTGACAGTCCAGCTGGATGGATTGCACTTTCCTTATCAATGGAAACACTGAAACACACACACACACACACACACACACACACACACACACACACTCACACATACCCCACAGACATTTGTACACATCCTGGTCTTCAACTTCGGAGACACCTAACTTTACTATCTTCAGAGGAATGGCCTTGATTCCAGGCCCAAGGAAAACAGAAGGATTTGCCTCTGGCTGAGAAGGAAAGCAGAAGTCAATGGTTTTAACAGAAAATCCCTATTTCTGTCCAATTTCAATAGAGATTTCCGGCCAACTCCTTAAGCTCATGGCTGTATAATGATGGCCAGAGTGAGTTCAGCTGATGAGAGCCTGAGTGACCTCCTCCCAACCTTCTGTGACCTGCCTGATCCATTTTCTCACCATGGTCATGGCCAGGGGTGGGGAACACACAAAGGCCATTTCTGCCTTTGGACGAGGTTTTTGGTCCATTGGTAATGGACTCCACCATTGTCGCTCAACAGGGAGTGTAGAAGGGACAAACCACAAGTCTGACTGCTGCGGGGAGACACGGTAGCCACCACTGACCCTTGCTGTCCCATCTTGTACTATGAGCTAATTTCCCAAACCTTTATCAGAAAAGAGCCAGCCTTTGAACCACTCAGGCCAGGGGCTAGACTGTGGCTTTGGTGCCCACTGCCCACTCTATGGAGGCCTTTGGCTGGTGGTGACCTGGAGTGAAGGGGCATAGAGCATGGGAAGAGCATCCCAGGGAGAGGGCTGCCGCAAAGGAAGCGTCACACAGGAAGGGGCCAGCAGAGGCCAATGGGACCATGGTGTACAGGGCTTTGGAAACCAAGGATTATACACTTTGTCTAAAGGTCAGCGAGAAGCCTATGAATGATTCTAGACATGGATTGCCATAATCTGATCAGGGCTTTAAAAACCTTTCTCTGGCTTCTGTGTGCAGAAAAGGTGGAAAGGATGTGGAGAATCAACGAGTGGGCTGCACGTTGCCCAGGTGAGAGTGAAGGCCAGTGTCAGAGATGGATTTAAGAATTAATAGAACATGGTAGTTTGATTAGATTTTGGAGGTGGGGAGGGAGTGTAAAGGATTCTGACTTGCATAACTGGCATGAAGATGGTCTTCTTTATAAACAGGGAATGCCAGAGCAGGAGAATGTAATTTGGTGGGTACAGACTGATGGAGAAGAATGTGCTTCCTTCCTTCTGTCTGTCTGTCTGTCCGTCTGTTTGTCCTTCCTTCCTTCCTTCCTTCCTTCCTTCCTTCCTTCCTTCCTTCCTTCCTTCCTTCCTTCC
>PVLC010022569.1:0-26744 GCA_004027655.1 Graphiurus murinus
CCATTCTGTTTGTAGCCTTGAACACTGTGAGACATGTCTCTGTCTCTCCCTAGCTTCTGGGGTGGCCACTGGGCTTACATGAAGGGCTTCAGATAAGACCCTGCCCAGGTGAGTCATAAGCCTTTTTGCAAGGCCCTGGCCAAGCTGGGCTCCACAAATGTGTAAGCACTGTGCTTACTTGCCGGTGAACTCACTGTATTTTGTTGAGTAAAGTTGAAATCAAACTCTCGTATAAGTGACACTTGTTATAATTAAGGATTTATGGTGAGCCAGAAATAGTGCTCAGTACCTTCAGACGTTCATTTCATTTAACCTTCATAACACTTCTACTAGGTTAATATTAGTACCATTATTGCCTCCATTTTATAGATGGGGATAGATTTATAGGGATTAAATAATTTAAAAACCATCTCATTGCCTGTAAATAGTGAAGTTGTGGTAGATGAATGTAGTGCATAATATATAAAGTTAAAAAAAAATTACCTACTGTCATGGAAGTAGTCACAGAACTTCAAAGCCGGATTTTAGAAATCATCCAGTCTTCTTCCACTACCTATTATGATTCAGGTAGAGAAAGACACAAAACCTGGAGATTTTGAGTTTTCTTTCAAAATACCCCAAGGATGTTCTGTTACTTTAATAACTTCCTGGGAGGACCTTTATTGAGTTTCATATTAATTTCACTTTTTCTGTAAGCAGTTTGGATTTGGATGGTCATAAATGGAGCATATGTAAGTTTATAGTAGTGTTTTTCATCTCTTGGTTGGGGTTGGATCCTGTGGGCTAGGATTGCAGAGCGTCTTGTTGAGTTGAATGAGCCCTCTAAGGCTTGATATTTTATTGATGCTGGATAGCCCCTGCAGTGGTGCTTACATGGAAAGAGTATGCGACTTTGCTAGCTGACAGTATTTAAAAATCCAGCAACAGAAAAATCAGACTGTATACCTATCCATCCATCCATCTATGAAATGTGTAAACCACCACTAG
The DNA here is from genome assembly GCA_004027655.1 of Graphiurus murinus. Taxonomy (NCBI): domain Eukaryota; kingdom Metazoa; phylum Chordata; class Mammalia; order Rodentia; family Gliridae; genus Graphiurus; species Graphiurus murinus. The sequence continues at coordinate 988 of PVLC010022569.1, forward strand.
AAAGGTAAAATGAGTTCTGCATGTATCTGACTACTGTAATACACATTATGTGGGTTACTTGATGTTGATTTTTTTCCTTGTAAGGGCTTTTGTTGCTGTCACTTACCTACTTTTTTACTGACTAAATATGATTCATAAAATCAAGGAGGTACATATAATTTTTATGGGTCTCTATGCCATTAGAGATGAGTCACCTTAGTCTCTTTGGTTCATTTAATTGTTTTTCAAACCTACATGTGAAAAGACTCTCATCTGTAATTCTGGGGTGAGACCGGAAGTGTTCATTTGCTCCATCTGCCTCCCCATTCCAGGATTTTTATGTAGGTATAAACTTTTTCCTTCCTTCCCCTCCCTTCCTCCCTTTCTCCCTTCCTCCCTTCCTTCCTTCCGTACTGGGGATTGAACCCAGGCGCATTTTGCCTCTGAGCCCCAGCTTTTTTTATTGTTTATTTTGAAATAGAGTCTCCCTAAATTGCCGAAGTTCTCACTAAGTTGCTGAGGCTGGCCTTGAATGTGCAATCCCCTGTTTCAGCCTCCCAAGTCCTGGGATTACAGGTGTGCGCCTTGCCCTACAAACTGCAAATACTGACATATGCGGGGTACAAATAGGATTGTGCTTCTGCTCGTTCTAAGAAAAGGATTCCTCTAAAGACCCTTCATACAAAAGAAGAAATATTGAACTTATTAGACCACTGGCAGTTTCTATTTTTTGTCAAATATAAAATTGGAGCCTTAGGGCTGAGCTTATTTGTCTTTATAGAGACCATATTTAGGAATACCTAGGAACCTATGAAAACAAAATAATCCGATAACTTCTTTGATGCAGCGTGAGGCTTTCTTTTTAATGTAGACAGTTTGTTTTTGTTGGCTGAGATTCTTTTTATCCAGCCTTGTAACATTGGGCTGAGCATGGAGGCGATTAACATTTTTTCTTCTAGGATCAAAGAATACTGAAAATAGTGAGAAAAAACAAAACTTATGTAGGTATTCAGTCTTATCTCTACTTTTAACTTCTTTCTGGTCCCTCCCTTGTTCCTCACTTATTGTGGAGTTATGTTTTAGAGATAATATGTGTGATGTTTTGAATATTTAGTTCATAATGGAACATCAGGATGTCCCTGTCTCCAGGGTGGCTGTGGGTGAGTAGTATCCATTCAGTTCCTTGTTTTCTGTTGTTTGCCACCAGTCAGCATAATGTTTACTGATAAGGCGACAAGGAATGTGAGAGCAAGACGCAGAAGCCCTGCCTCCTTCCCAGAAGTTTCTGCACCTCCCTGCTCATGCTGATGGAAGAAGGAATTGTTTTCTGGGAACAGCCTTTTTTGCAGTTCTCTTTCTAGCTCTCTGGCTTTCTCTTCCTTGCTTTCCTTTCCAAGACCCCCAAAATGAGTACTTTGGCTGGGTGGCAAAGAAAGTCCGCTTAGATTGAGAAACAAGTCACTTAAGTATGCTGTCAGGCTCCAAGCCAAATAAAGGGCTGAGCATGACAATTAATTGGATAACTACCAAAATACCTCTTACTGTAACTATAATTCAGAATATCCCTAGCTGAAGTTAAAGAAAAATGGTGTTACTTAATTAATTGGAATGTTTCTAAGCCTGCCCACTCAGTGCTTCTGCAGTATATGCATGTGAGGTTTTGGCATTGCAGGGAAGGGGAGGGCCTGGCATTTAGTGAAGCTCTAGCCTCATGCTTGAAATTTAATCCTCTCAACAAGCCAGGAGGTACATGGTTATGTCTCAATCTCATAGATGAGGGAAATGAAATGTTTGGTATGGGCATTTCAGGCCAGAGCTGTCTTGGTTGATTATAGTCATCTGATCACTTTGCTAAATAAAATTGGAAGAAGAGCACTCACATTGAGGAATTTGCAAGAACAACAAATAATTAAATATGTTATATATGGAAATTTTGTTGCACTTCAATGGAATAAAAATAATATATGAGAGATGAGTTAGAAGAAAGTCCACTTAATGTTTCCTTTGGGTCTTCTGAATATTTTTTTTGGACTTTAACTAGTGAAATTGGCTTACGTGCCCATTTGTTTTGGTTTCAGGGATTTTGTGTTTATTTTGAGCTTTTCAGCAACAAATGATATTTAGAGAAATGTGGGATTGCTTTACCATTATTAAAACATTTAAAATTGTTTAAAAACATTCTTTTAAACATTATTTTACAGGAGTTATGCTGTTGTTTAATTTTATAGTGTCAAATGCAAACCCAAACTTCTTATATCTTAATATAGGATTTGACCTGAATTTACTTTGATAAATTCTCCATTTTTAGTAGATATTCTTCCTGGGTATATTAATTTTAGGCCCAATATTATTTTCCTGGCTAGATTTTCATTAATCACTTAGTATTTTATTGCTTGTATGTGTGTTTTCATATTAAAGAGATATTTGTGGATTTTTTCCTAAATCGTAATTATATTTTAAAATAGACTCCTTTGGGGGCTTAGTGTAAATTTCCATTTGATTTATTGTAGGCTATAAACAACTCAAAACAGACTCTATTGTTTGAATAAAAATACTAATCATGTCATATTTCTGCATCAGATCCTGATTTACCCTTCACTTTTAGCTTTAGAAGTGGCTTTCTCTTTGTTTGTCTGAGCTTGAGGCAGAATTCCGAATGCTTAGAACAATGTGTGAGGCAGAAGAACATTTTCAACAGGAACTAAAATACTCACTTCCAATCCCTTCTCACATTATCGGCTGTATTTTTTTTTTAAATGAGGCGCTAAAGAAGTAAATAATAATGGCATGAATGATTTCTTTATTTAGAAAATCAGCTGTCAATTAACTAATGAATATTCTTTTTAATCAGTGTTAATTGACAAATTTCCTGCACTTACAAACTCCATGCTTGCATAATGGCTTCTTTTCGAGGACTCCTGATTTCCCCTTTATGTTTTGGTAGTCCTGTTGGGTGTAATTCTGTGCAACCTGAATTCCCTCGTCTGGAGCTAGATGGAGCTGTGAGATCTTCTGTAAATGTATAGGAGGCCAGTGGCTCTTCTTAGATCTGCTTCTCACAGTTAAGTCAACTAATGTCCACTGTGACAGCCTTCTTGCCCTTTACTCTTAAAGAGAGTGTGGAAAAGGAAGTCTGGACTTGGAAAACACAGTCATTAAAATGGACAGATAACTACACAATTCTCCAGTGATCATTTGTTTCTGAGCAGCTAAAAAAAAAAAAAAATCAAAGATGAAAATTCCCCAAACTAAGAGAGAGAAACAGTTGCAGATAGAGCTATCCTTATCACTGGTAACTGATTTTTCATTAGAAATGCACTTATTTTTATTTCCTTTTCCCAAAGAGTATAATTCTGTCAGAAATCCACAAATAGACATAATAAAGGAATATATATATATATATATATATATATATATATATATATATATATATAAATTGTTTTAGGACTCATCTGCCAAATTTTATACATGCAGATGTTTTAGAGAAAGGGTTATATACATACGTGCAATGTGTATATATATGTATACATATGTGCAATATTATATACATATTTGTGTGTGCAATATAGACATAGTATATATGTAATATATTTGTATATGTATAATTATATGAGAATGTGAAAAACATTTCACAAAGGATTCATAGTTTTGCCTGAAAGATTTTTGGACAGAATTTAGAGGTGAAAGACTGCAGTTTCCCTGTTTAGGATTATTTAGAAGGCCTCATCTTTGAATCCAACTCATGCCTTCAGGGTGCTTGGGGAGGAAATGCTATTAGCTTGTTTTTGTGTGTATGCACATTTATTTGGTTTGTTACTCAGCTCTTTACTGGGCCAGCTGTGCAGGTTTTTTTTCATTTGTTATTCCATGTGTTTAAGCCCTGAGAAATATGTCCAGACTGCTGTCTTGCTGTCCTGTATCTGTTAGGACAGAAGTTGTGAAAGGTCATTTGCTTACTTTGAACACCTAACTGTAATAAATTTTTCTGTGTGGTTTCTGATTGAATTAGTTTTAGCTGTACGTTATTCAGGTATTTGGGTAATTGGGCGTCTGATTTTCATTTACCTAATTTGGCAAATACTACTGAAATCAAATGCTTATTTGAACTCCACACTCTCTTTATCTTGCTTTGTAAGTTACTTGTAGACTTTTAACCTGAGTCTTTTACTGCAAATTGTATGTCCCTAAATTTTTATCTTCCTCTATATTTCATCCTTTTGCTTCTCAGACCTGGGGAAGAATAAACAGTATTTGCAAACAGGGTCTAATGGCAGAGATTGGCAGGTGGTTTTTGGTTTGGCTTTTAATAAGAATTTTATCCTAAAAGTATTTTAACATTAGACAAATAATAAAAAGATTAAATAAATAATTATGCATTAGTTATTTTATTATTATTTAATAGATGAATTGAAGTCTTCCATTTTAAAGTCCTCTGAGCATTGAAAACATGCATATGAAGGGTATGTGGGAAAGCTTGCGTCCTTCCAGGCAGAATCCTATTCAAGACCCATTTGTTCTTGCTCTCCCCACAGTTTGATTGGGCTTCATTATCAGCCTCTTTCTTGAAAGAAGGCTTGAATGTCATGCAATCCTCACAGCAGTAAAAGGTGGCACAAGTTATTAGTTCTGTTTTTGCAAACAAGGAAAGTAGCTCAAAGAGCTAAGTTCCTGATCTTAAGTTATGTAGCTGGTGAAGTGGAAATTTAGACTCAGTTGTCCAACTCTGCAGTCAGTGTTCACAATCATTTGTGATTCATTCATCCTGAAGAACATCTCCCCACAGATGCACAGCACTCTCTTAAGCATCTACGTTGTGCCAGACACACTAAGTTGCTTAGCATTTAGTGGTGAGACAGATGCATCTATAAAATCTTGATTTTTGTGTGGAGAGATAGACAGTAAATGAATTAAAAGTAACAATATGAAATTATAGTGTGATGATACAGGAAAAGAACTGGTTAATGTGTGAGTGACTAGAAATGGGATGGTCAAGGAATGTCTTTCTCCAGAAGTCACCCCTGAGTCGACATTATGATTCCAAAGCTAGTAGGAAAAAGAAAAGATAGTTGGAAGCTGGTAATGAGAGAAGAGGAAGATTAATAGCAAACAAATAAAGCAGCTAGAAATAAAACACAAAACTGTAGTGTATGAGTGCTAGTTTGGGGGACAATAATTAGCTTCTACTAAGTCAAACATTTTTCAAGATATAAAAGCAGGGCAATCTAATTGATGCTTATAACAATGAAAAGGAATTATATGAAAAAAAAAGATATCATGTAAATTTTGCTTAAGAAAGTAATGACATGAAGCTGGGTGTGGTGATTTGTGCCTGTAATTCCAGCACTTGGGAGGCTGAGATGGGAAGATCACAGGTTCAAGGCCAGCCTCAACAACTTAGGGAGATCATGTTTCAAAAAAAAAAAAAATGGCTCAGAGGTAGAACACACCAGCTTCAATCCCCAGTAACACACACACACACACACACACACACACACACACACACAGAATAATAATTTGTAAACAATTTTAGAAAATAATGAATTTTGAATAAATACATTTTAATCCTTAAAATGGGCAAAGTACCATTAAGAAAGCATTTGCCTTAAGCAGACTAACTACCACAATCCTGGAGATGGCAGAGAGAAGAGACTTAACTGCAATATCTGCATATGCTAATTTTTTTTTTTTTTTTGGCGGTACTGGGGATTGAACTTGGGGGCGTTCTACCTCCGAGCTACACCCCCAGCCCTGTTTTTTATTCTTTATTTTGAAACCGGGTCTCACTAAGTTGCAGAGTGCCTCACTAGGTAGCTGAGGCTGGCCTCGAACCCGGATCCTCCGGTCTCAGCCTCCCGAATGCTGGGATTACAAGCTTGCGCCACCACGCCCGGCTTGCATATGCTAATTTTTAAAGGATCCTCAGTATATGTGAATATTTTGGTTGGGGTATATTTTTTGTTATATTGCAAGTTAATTGACAAATGACATAAGTAAATGACTGAGTTTTAACAAAGACTTGCTTGTATACATACCACCCCAAGAAAGACGTAGAGCTTTCCACCATCCCAGTAGGTTATTTGCCTCTTTCCAGCCAGTTCTCCTGGTCCCTGAGGCAAGTGATGATCTGATATCTACCTCTCTAGCCTATTTGAGAACTTCCTGTAGTTTATATTGGTGGAAAGAGGGATGGGGTGGGGGCGGGTGGGGTGATGGCTTCTATCATTCAACATAATGTTTGTGAAATCCACCCACTTTGTTATGCATATCAATGGTTTATTCCATTTTTCATTGCTGAATAATATTCTATTGTATGAACATACCGCAGTTTATTCATTCTCCTCCTTAGCTATTCTAAGCTCATAAAGTAATATTTTATGGTGTTCTTAATTTGCATCTCATTTATAATCAATGAATTGATATGTTTAGGACTTTTAAAGTGTACTGTTTTCGTTGATTTCTTTACACTGTAACTTGCCATAAAGCTTACCTATTTAAAGTGACTTTCTGTTCAATGGTTGGTATATTCACAGAGTTGTGCAGCTGTCACTGTAATCTAATTGTAGAACATTTGAATCATTTCAGAAAGAAACTTTGTACTCATTAGTGATCATTCCCCATTACCAATCTATATATTTTTAAATGTCTTAGAATCTCATATACCTTTTATCAAAGTCCTAATAAATAGCTTCACTGGATTTATATCTATACATGTTGAGCACTAAGGTGGCACATTGAATTTTATTTTTATACTTCCAAATTCCCCATCTGGGGCAGGTTGTGAAAATTGGAGCAGAACTCTCCAATTTTAGTGTGCATTTGGATCACCTAGTAATCTTGTTAGAATGCCGTTTCTGGTTAAATACCTCTGGTGTCAGCCTGAAATTCTGCATTTCTAACAAGCACCTTGCATGAAGCCTTTGCAGGAGGTCTGTGGACCACTTTGAGCAGCATGGTAAAAGATTTTGATTGGCAGTGTCCTGAATGAGGGAAAGTGCAACACAGGCTGTATTTATTTTGTAAAATTTTTATGTGATAATTTTGTTATTGCTGCTGCAGTACTAGAGATTGAACCCAGGGGCTTTCTACCTCTGAGCTACACCCCCAGCCCTATTTTATTTCTTATTTTGAAACTGGGTCTTGCTAAGTTACCTTGAACCTACAATTTACCTGTTTCAGCCTCCCAAGTACTTGGATTATAGGTGTGCATCACCATGCTTGGCTCCATTTTGAATTTTTTTAAATTGATCTTGTAGGGTGTGTTGTGCATACTTGTAACCCCAGTATTTGGGAGGCTGAGGCAGGGGGATTGCATGTTTTGAGACCAGTCTTAGCAATTTAGCAAGACCTTGTTTCAAAATAAAATAAAATAGGGCTGAGGGTCAAACTCAGCATTAGAACACCCCTGAGTTCAATCCCTAGTATGGGAAAAAAGGTTGATTGTATCTCTTTGTAGATATATAAAAGGGAATGGGTTTAAGGAATCCTCTAGGGTCTCACTGGGGACCAAGTGATTGAGGACAGTGTCTTCAAAGCCTTTTGCAGGGTCTTTCCTCAGTTTCTGGAACATTCCTCTCCCAGAGCCTTATGAGACCTAGAAATAAGAAAGAATAATACTCAGGTTTGAGAATTACAGCAGTGGAGCCAGCTGTGAGATGGCCTGTGTCTTAGAGGCAGCATGAACATCTGTAACTCAGTCAGGCTAAGGATTGATTCTTATGGAAAGGTAAACCAAAAGGATGCACTTTACTCAATAGTTACATTAAAACATTAAGTCTGATGTTAATCTTTTGTCTCATAAGGTACAATAATCCAGGGCATCATTTACAGAGCCCTCTTTGTAATCATAGTAGCTTACACTGAATCCATGCTTGATAAAAGTTACAAACTGTTAGTAGGTTGTAAAGCACTGTGCTGCCTGTGTGTGTGTGTGTGTGTGTGTGTGTCCCGTGTATGGACGTGCTAGGGATTGAACCCAGGGTCATTCTGCCTTTAAGCTATACCCCCAACTTTAATATTTTGAAATGGACTCATTGGGTTTCTGAGAATCTAAGTTGCTGAGACTGACCTTGAACACAATCATCCTGTCTCAGCCTCTCAAGTACTTGGATTGCAGGTATGCACCACCACACCAGGCTTGGCTGTGATGCAACTATTTTATAGAGGTAACCAAATTTTTCCTCATATCATTGGGGATAGATTTCTATAGACAAAATATTCATTAATGATTCTGATTTTATGAAAAACATAAAAGTAGCAGACAGAGCCCCCCACCCCATGCTGCTTTTCATCTTGGCAGACATGTAGTCCTCAAAATTAGGGTACATAGGCGACTACACACATTGGATTTTGTTCTTATAACAAGTTGCAGCTCTGCGTCTTCTCAGAGAGCTATGCCATCAAATCTAGAGAGAGCCCGTGTTTGAGGCTTGGTGACCTCCAATCTCTCAGAATCTTGCTTCCTTAGAGTAGTTTTCCCTCATGTCCAGTTCTTACTAAATTTTAAGTTGTATTAAAATCTGTATTACCAGTAGGGGCCTCTGCCTTACATTGCCTGAAGTCTTGACTGAAATACCCTTAATTTGCAGTTACAAGTATGGAAATCAAAGTTCTCTGCTGTAAAACTGTGTATAGTGATCTTATTTAAAATGAAGTACATGATTCTTACCATCACTCTACCAAATAATTTCATCAAAGGATACCAGTATTTTATGATGGCACCAGATACATTGTCTTTCTGAATGGAAACACAAAAACACTAGTCATTTTTCCAAGTAGTGTAAGGGAAGCAAATTAAGATTCGGTACGTAATGATAATAATTGCGATAAATTTGCAGACTGGAGAGCTCTGTGTTAACGCCCAAGTTGAGTCAAATACCATGTGTCTGTTTGGAAACACCAGTTAGGAGCCCTACACTGTTGTCTTATTCATTGCGGAGAAAATAATTTTGGCTGCACCAATTTAACTATGGAGTGTATGTTCTTAAAACTGAGTAACTTCCTCAGACTGAACTGTATTAAATTAGTTTCAATTTCCTGCCAAAATTTATAGACAGGTTGTAAATGCAGAAGCTGCCTCTGTTCTTCATTATCACTATGTAATACGGTTTTTAGAATGAGAATGTTATTTACTTGCACCTACTGTCAGATATTAAACTACGGAGGCATCCGTTAATAGTTCTGTTGGCACTGTAAAGAAAAAAAAGTCATGTAACAGCACACCTGGCTTTAGTGTTATAGCATAGAGTTAGTGTTGCAAGGTGACTTTGATATGTCAGAAAAGCTAATTATGTCCCATCAAAGGACTGAAGAAATTGCCTTTTTTAATGAAAAGTATTTTATAGGAGGTGACAATGATCTTAGGCAAAGCAGTAAAACTAGGTGTATAATTATATAAATTCTTTAAATTCTTATTAGGCATAGCTAATTGACATGTTGCTATCTAATAATACAGAAAAAAAATTGTTAAGCATAATAAGCAGAACAAGCTTTTGGGCTACAGTCTAATCTTAGATTGAGCCTCTCTTTCTTTTTTTTTTTTTGCTCCAAATGCAGTCTCAATTTTTTCTTGACATTATTTATGGTCATGCATGTTTTTTATTTTATGTTGAAACAAAAGCATAGCAGATTTTAATAAGAAAGAACTATTAGTAACATATATTTACTCCTTAAAATAAAGGCATAATTTTCCTAGCTAAGGGTAATAAATTGCCCAAATCTCTTCTCGCTTCTACTGAGATATAAATGTGTATTATGAATATGTACATTTATGTGCATGTGTGACATATATGTACACACACGCATATATGATTTTAATTTTTATTTCTTGTGAGGAACCATATCCAGGGAAAATGGGGAGTGAGTCCTGCTGTTTTGTGTATCAGGATTAAGAGCAGAACTTTTTATTGTTAGCTTTGACAGAATGTATGTGATTATTAGTGATGTCTTTTTTTAGAAAATTGTAAATTATAGGAATGCTGCACAGGAAGAAAGAAATGAAGCATACAGTAGTTATTTAGGTTTACAAGATTGACAATGATTTTTTTCTTCCTTTACGGAAGGTTCAGTACTTAAATCAAAAAGCTGTAATTGTTGGTTGCTTTCGATGCCCTCAGCTATCTGGGATGTGGAAAGTTGTCTGCTATAAATGTTTTACTCCTGTAATTGTCATCACTTCAGAATGGCTCAATTATAGCTGTTTTGTAGGAAAGGTGCATGAAGAAATTATCTCTGGCAGTATTCTATAATGATGACAATTCGGTTTCTAAAAATTACCAATGTAAAAGACATGACCTTATGTTTGTTTCTGGATGTTGCCTTGGTTCCTGAAGCCCCTATTTTCCACATCGTCCATGGTAGCGCAGGCAGGAGCTGTAAAGGGCAAATCACAGAAAGTAGTTGGTTTTCGAGCTTGGAGTAAGTGAAGTGCTCAAGGTGCTTAAGGTGATTTGGATTTATAACACTGAAATGTTCTTTTTATTTAAAGTGAACCTTAGTGTCATTAACTGAGCCAGATCATAGAGCTCTGGACTGTGAATAAGGGCTTTGGGTTCTGGTGTCAATTCTCTGAGCATCTCTGGATGACATCATCAGCTCTAAGATGCTTAGATTCCATGGCAATGTAACATTGTATAGGAAGTAGATGTAAAAACGGATCTTTGGTAGGTGTTCTTGGGAACCAAATGGGTTGTGAAGATACTGCATGACCCTCAAATAATTCTTGATTGTTGCCAGTATGTCCTTTGTAAAGCTAGTAAAGATTGTCAGTCATCAGCATTGAAAGATTGGGGAATTGAATATCTGGTTGGAGGTGGTTTGGCTTGTTGTATACTTACTTGTGCCTAATCAGTTTGTGTACTTACAGCTCATAGCTTAATTCAGAAATTAGGTTTTCAGAGACTGCATATCACTGGGCTTATGCTTTTTGCCAATGCTGGATTGACTGGCCAACAAAAGCCAGGTGCCAGACTCTAGTCAGATTTAAATGGGCTCTAACTGATGACTTGTAGAATTTCAGTGGGGAAAGAAAGGCAGAGTCCTTTTCACTTTGATTGTTTTATTAAGTGTGAAATAGCTAAGCCTCCTTTTATATTGATCAGACATAATGTGACTGTTCTAAGGGATGTGTTCCTTTGATGTACTAGGATTGTGCTTCTCAAAAAAAGAAAAGATTGGATCCATGATTTTCTTTTCCAGACTGCCAAAGTTTGATATGTGGATATTGCTCTACAAAATGACCCCTTTCTCTGAAAGATGTTTCTCACTTTTTTCAAAGGAGCTGTCAAAGCTCAAGCAAAGGAAGGGTTTGCTGTAGATGCTCTTTGAGGAAGCGTGAAAGAGTTGTTTGTGATTTAACATAGCTTAGCAAGTTGGATTTAAACTGTTTGTCTTCTCCATCTTTGGTTCTCAGCTAGTTTCATATATATATATATATATATATATATATATATATATATATATATATATATACACACACACACACACACACACATATATATGGAGTATACATATAGAGATAATATATATATATTTACACATGTATATGGGATTATATATGATATATACCTATATCATATGCACAGAGAGAGTAGGAAGTAGGGGATAAAATAAGCACATTAATATGCGCATGTCATTTATAACACAGCAAAGTATGCAAAAGCCTTGTTATCTCCCAGAAATGTACAGCTGATATGGAGCTGCACACAAATGACCTTCCCATGGACAGGATATCTGGTCTAACTACTTTAAAAAATTGTACAACCCTATAGGGAGGCCTTGCTAACTAATGCAATAATTACCTAGGAGTGGAGCCAACATCCTGCAATTGTATTAGAACAAACGTGCTGTGGTGTTTCTGTTTCTGTATGGCTTTTGGCATCTCAAGTTAACATTTTATCATATTTCATTAAGGAAAAAGTTAACCAAAGAAGCCTTGGAAGAAAGATCATTGAAATTACCTGTTGTGTAAGGTTAGGAAATTTTTGTGAACCCTCTTCCTTCTTGACAAAATAATTTAACGTTGACTAAAACAATTGATGTCTACCTTTTAGTTAAGGAGAACTAAGTGTTTTCTTGAGGGCTGTGCTTTAGAAAAACATGACTTATATTAGGTATTATATTTTATCTAATTAATGTTTTCTTTTTCTTTCCAATTATGCCAATAAGGCTAATACTTTTTTTTTTGGTTGATCAATCTGTATGTGCATATTTGTGTGTGTGTGTCTGCATCTGAAATGACACTTGAAGATGTAATTAAATTATCTAAGTCTTTTGGCTGAATACAGAGTAGATTAACAAAGCTCAACAAGTTGTTATACCTTAAAGAAATAGCTATTTAAAGAAATATTTCTTTAAATAACAACCTTAATTGGCAGCTATTTCTTTAGCAGATTGTTGTATATTTTATACATCACTTTGATTATACACTGACAAAATTAGAAAACAATGAGGAAGATTTAAGCTCTTTTTTTTTTTAAGTCCTGAAGCACTCACCATTGTTCATTGTTCTCTCCCCACCCCATCAGTGGCTGAAGAAATTAGTCATTTTAATTTATACAGCTCAATCTGAGCTTGAACTTGGTAGATAATCCCTTTCAGTGGCAAAGGCAAATTCCTGGTAGTTTCTGGGCCTGATGAATGGAAGGATCTCTGGGGTTCTTTGTATATTTCACACAAGAGCCTTGTCTAGGGGTAGTAGTAAAGGAAGATGGGTTGGTCAGAGATAGAACTTATAACGAAGAGTCAAGAGTGCTGCTATTCTGTGGCTGGCATCAGTAACTATGTCCAGGCATCTGTTTTCTTCTCCCAGAGATAAAGGTGTGTGCTTTTGTACAATCCCTGCGTCTTAAGTGTCTTGAGAGGGGCAAAGCTAGACCCAAGTCCAAGGATTGTTGTCATTCTATGACTTTCACTCTTTAGAGCGTCCAGGAAATAGCTGACAGTCCTGGCTGAAGCTTCACTAAGTCCTTCTGGTTTGAGTCAGATATTCTGCCTAGATATTCTTGTAGGCATGCTCTCTATTCATTCTAGCAAGGAATAGGTCCTACCACAGGATCTATCAGTGTCCTTACCTCGGTTTAGAGCCTGCTCCTCAGCATGTAGCATGCTTGAGGAAAGCACTGCATCCCTTGAAACCTCCTCAGAGATTCACAGTCTTGCTTTTCCTTTGGAGGGAGATGAGGTGACTGGGAATCTCCACAGATTCTAAACTGCTACCATAGAACTTCACAGCACTATAAAATACCTTTCAAGAGGACTTTGGTGGTTCTGTTAAAATTTGGGATATTATTCTGAATCTACTCTCTGCAACCCTTGAGTGAGAAAGAAGGATCTGGACCTGTTTATGAGGAGAATGAGCAGCTCATGGTTTTGTAAAAATGCCTTGTAGTCCATGTCTAGCAATCATTCCTTATTTTCTCTGTTTGGTATGTCATATAAATAAGAATTGATTTATTTTATCAGTATCTCTGGAAATGATAGTAAACATGAGTTTCCAGTTGGTTGTCAAATCACTGCTGTGTTATCGTTACCCATTTTTATGTTGACACTGGGAAGTAGTAGGCGTAAGAACCAGTGAGAAACTGGATTTAATTCTGATTTACTGCATAGCATTGCACACATTTCTTATTCAGTCTGAACCTTAGTATTCTCAACTGTGAAGTGGGACTATGAAACCAACTGTTTACAATTTCATTGTTTAGATTTAAGCCTTTACCAAGAAAGAATTTGAGAAGATGTGAATATGTCACATGTACATGTGTCCAACAAATGTTGAAAATCATCTCCCTCATAACCATCTCTTTCTCCTCTTAACCATCATCCTTGCCAACACTTAGAGTCTCTAACAGGAGCTATGTTACTATTTTATTTTCCAAAATACTGTTAAGACCTAAATTGTTCATGGCTTCATTTTTGATCAGCGATATGTTTTTTGTATTCTGATGCAGAACCACGTTTTCTTTGGCGGATTAAATGCAAGGTGGTAGCTAAGTCTTGTATCTCTCCTAGGATTAAAAGTGAGGCTTCTCAGATAGAAATAATTTAGTTTTCTATCAAACAATAAGGTGACTGTAGATAAGGAAAATGCAATGCATATGTGTTAGTTTTCTGTTTCTAGAACCAAACACCCGAGACAAAGAGCTTAAGAGAAAAGTTTATTTTGGCTCATGGTTTTAAAAGTTTCTGTTTATGGTCACATGGCATCATTGCTTCTAGGCCTGTGGCAAGGCAGCACATCTTGGTGGTAAAGCAAAGCTCTTCACCTCATGGTACCCAGGAAGTAAAACAAGAAGAGGCAGGGGCCCAAGTTTACTCAAGGGCATACTCCCCATAGCCAGTGGACCTCCCGGCTCCACAACTTAAAGTATCCCAGCCCCCAGCCTCAAAATAGTGCCAAGCTGGAGACCAAGCTTTTAACACATGGACTTTTGACAGGCATCTCAAATCCTAATTATGGCAATACATTCCAAAAACTCTAGAAGAAAGGATTTTGAATGTTTTCACTACAAAAAAATGATAAATGTCTGAGATGTAGATAAATGAATTGAACATTACACACTGTATATATCAAAACATTATATGATGTCCTGTATATGTGTACATTTTTTTAATTTGTTAATTAAAAAAAATTGGAAAGAGAGGCTTCTTAACCTTAGGTAGTATTAGATAAGAGTTGTCTGAGAACCTACCTTAATCTTAGAAGAGCATTGCAAATGAGATTGTTGCTGATGAGAGAAGAGCTGGTTGGGTAAAAAATACTAATAGATTGTGTCTACAAATTTGAAATGCAACTGTGGAAATAAATGAAACAGGACCTGCTTACTAAGGAAATATGAAGTGGAAATTTTACAATCTACATACTTTTAAGTAGATTTTTTTTTTTTTTTTTTACCAATAGCATGTCTTTAAAAATCTTGTATTTTTTCCAAATAAATTTTAACACTATAAACAAAAGAAAACTCCCTTCTGGAGATAGAAAGGGCTATTTATTTATTTACTTATTGTGGTGTGTGTGTGTGTGTGTGTGTGTGTGTGTGTGTGTGTGTGTATGTGTGTGTTGAACCCAGGGGAATTTTATTTAAGCTTTTTTTATTTTTATTTTGAAACAGGGTCTTAATAGTTTGCTGAGATTCTATGTTGCTGAGACTGTCCTCAAACATGTGATTGTCTTATATCAGTCTCTCAATTACTGGTATTACAGGCATGTGCCACCATGCCCAGCTGAAAAGTGCTTTTTTTTTTTTTTTAAACATAAAGCCAAATGTACTTATGATTGTGTGAATTTTTTTTCCAGAGAGAAAGAATATTTAACACCATGTATTCTAGTCAAAACACATGTTCATTTAATATTCATGAAAATTCTTTGAGGCAGATTATATTTTTTATATTTTAAACATATGAACAGTAAGCCAGGTGTGGTGACACACACCTATAATCCCAGTACTTGGGAAGCTGAGACAGGAGAATTGGAAATTTAAGGCCAGTCTCAGCAAACTTAGCAATGCCCTTGACAACTTAATGAGATCTTGTTTCAAAATAAAAAATAAATAGAGCTGGTGAGGGGAGGTGTAACTCAGAGGTAGAATGCCCTTGGGTTCAATCTCCAGTTCCCCCCCCCCCAAAAAAAAGAAAGAAAGGAAAGAAAGAAAAAAGAAAGAGAAGAGATTAATAACCTGAAACTTTACTCCAGATCTTGGCTTGTGTTACTTAGAGATTGGCTTTAAAAAGGACATAGACTCCCCTCCCTGCTAGCTCCCCAGCACCTGGAACCTTGATTAGTTTATTCTGGAAACCTCACAGTCCCTTCCCCCCACCCACCCCTTTCCCTTTCTTTCCTTTGGTCTATAGTCAGTCTGTCTGTCTGTCTCTCTCTCTCTTTTCCCCCTCCTTCTCCCTCTCCCCCCCTTCTTTCCGTTTAGTGCTGCATCTTGGGCCAGGTGGGGATTTCCAGTTAAATCTTCCATTCTTTTCCACCCATAAAGCTGGAATGGCAAAAAGAAATTCAAACAACAACAACAATGAAATGACATAGAGGTTGGAAACTAAGTTTGTTGAACCCAATTATTCATTGTAAAGAATATATTATAACATGCATTACATATCTAGTTGGTTGCACATGTGTGTGATTTAAAAGTCAAATTGTGAAAACCTCAAATATTCAGGAGCTCTAGTTTCATATCCCAAATAGAGTTTAGCATACTTTGTGGTTGCTCAAGAAATGTCTGTGGATACTGAATGAGCCACACACTGCTCCTCCATTGAACAGCTTCTCAGCAGGATGATCATCAGCAGAACAAATTCACTTCTCCAATGTTGCATTTTCTAAGTGGTATTGGTATGTAGTTGGCTACCTGCAGGGAAGAGCTGAATTGCAGATTCATTCTCCATAACTTTCTTCTGTCCACAGTTTTGAGGCTCAATCAAATAATCCTTTAAGCTATTTGAAAGCGTTTAATTTTGTGTACGAAGCCCCTAAAACATTTGCCAAGCTGAGTCAACTTTCAGAGAAGACAAGACTTGGTCATCTAACAAGTCTTCCCTGGGGTCCATCTTTGTAGAAGGGGGTGAGGAGACAAGTCTTATCCTCATGCTTTTCCATAAGCCATATTAAAATATCAGGTTACTTGTTCCCTACCTGTTTGTATGAGTTCCCATCATAAACCATGCCGTCATTCATAGCATAAGCATTTGACCTCCATTATGCAACATCAAAAGAGCTGTCACCATTGTTCTAGCACCAGTATCTCTAGCAAAACTTGGAAATGTTGTGAGGTCTCATTTAGAGAATTCCTGAGTGTTGCTTGCCAGTGCTTTGGGTCTTGATGTTTTATGAGTTTTTCCTTAGCTTATGGACTTCTCTCACACTTGACAGTTCTGATTAATGATTTAGACTGAATACAAGTTTTAACAAAGGGGAAAACTCAGTATTATTAAGAAGGACCTGCTTGGATCTGCTATAGGAATGTAGGATACAGAAAATTTTAAAATATTAGAGATCAATGTCTATGCAACTATGAAATCATGCAAATAAATATAATCAAGGATATCTCTGCAGTGCTAAATGAGCCCTGTTTTTGGTCAGTTTTGGGCTACCTGGCACATCTAAAGAGTAAAAAAAAATGGTTTCCATGGGCTAAAAATGGTCTGGAGAGAGGACACTTGGGGGGTTCCTGTCCTCTGAGGGATTGCAAGACAGTTGGTCTGTTTAACATCAGGGCATCATGCAAAGGCATTTTTTTTTTAGATGGGGCTTTAGCCTAATGACTGTGACTGCCTAACAGTCACTACTGGTGTCTGGCAGGCAGTCGAGGCATTTTCAAAGGCCCACAGGGTATGTATGATTACACTGAGCGTTTTATGCATCAAGCCCAGGAGGCAGTTTGGCATTATTTTTTAAAATCAGTTTTCAGCTCCATCTGTTCAAGGATAGGTAAACTGAATCTCTGATTCCTTTGTTTCTTGTTTAGGGAAAGTTATCTGTTCAATTGAGATGAATAGTAATTGGATTATATTACTATAATTCATTTATTAACGGAGCATTAGAATCCGCAGTAGTGTGTTTCCATCTTAGAACCCACAAATTACCAATTAAGCACAATCTTCCATTCTAAAACAATGTGATTATTTTTGTTTAAGCCTGTTTCAGAAGCTGAGTCACTCACTGCCCACATATGTCTTTGTTTAAAAAGCATTAGTGGAATATTACTGAAGCTGAAGCCATTACTCGTTAGTTTGTAATTTGCACCGGGAAATGGTGATAGCTGTTTTTCTAGACTGTAGTCCAACCACTTCTGAGATGTTCCTTCTGCATGTTGGCTAGTTTTAGCCATTTTTAAAAGCACAACACTCAAGAAATTATGCCACATTAAAAGTAAAATTAATTTATTTGAGAATTTAAATCAAAAGAAGGCCAAATTGCTGTATATGAGAATGCTATTTTCTTTGATTTACTTGTATTAATAGAACACTATTTTATACATGGCTCCATTTTATACCCTTTTGGCCTTGTAGCAAATTTAAAATCATATCCCCTGTCCTAAAGCATAAAACAGTATAGCTGGAGACATAAAATGAATACATGTGAAAAGCTAAGTAGCAATGCAGAGCCACCCTGCAATAGGCTTAAGACAGACAGTGCATATCACAGTACCAAAAATTGGCAGAGGCATCGCATTCTCTGAGTTAGTTGCAAAAGACTCACTGTGGAGTTGAGCAGCCAGGAAAGTCTTCAGAGAGGAGGTGGATTCGCAGATTCGAGCTGAGTCTTGAGAAATATTGAGAGCTCCTAAGAACTTCAGGTCCCATCGTCCCAGCTGGGAGGGGTGGTATGAGATGGGTAGGAAGGTACAGGGACACAGAAGTGTGGGGACGCAGGAGAGTCGAGAGGAGGCTGGGATTAAAAGGGGAGAAGAGCAATGACAGAAGGAACAAGAACTAGTTTTGCAGGAAGAAGAGGAATTTGAAAGTGTTGAAAAATCCATGCTTTTCTAAATCTTGCGTGTATAATGAGATTCTATAACAACAGTAAGACAGAGGATACCTGTGTGTGTGTCTGTGTGTGTGTGTGTGTGTGTGTGTGTGTGTGTGTGTGTGTGTGTACTGGGTATAGAACCTAGGAGAGTTCTACCTCTGATCTACACCCCTGGCCCTTTTATTTTTAATTTTAAAATAGGGTCTCACTAAGTTATTGTGCCCTAGCATTGAACCTGTGATCCTCCTGTCTCAGCCTCCCAAGTACCAGGATTACAGGTGTGTACCACATCTAGTAAGATTCTTCAAGCAGTCTTCAAGCAGTCCCACAGGGATTGGACAGGGAAAGAGATGCACAGTGGGAAGCTTAGTAGAACAAGATGTTCTAGAAAAGAAGGTAGAAGATAAAGGAGAGAATAGAAAGGAGAGAGAATTATGTCTCACAAACCAAGGGAATTGATAAGGCTTTGAGGACAGTATCAAGGAGAACATAAATGACTCAGAAGGTACGGAGATACCAGGATGGTAAGATCTGAGAAAAGTCCTTGGTCATGACAATAGAAACTTGTGGAGAAATTAGTAAAATAGTAAGAAGAACAAACAAAAAGAAGTTGGGATGGGAGAGAAGAATTGGATGTTTCATGATACATAAAGGCTAGTGGATTCTAGAACCTAAAAAATTACAGATGATACCTTTAATAGACATTTTATCCCCCAGCTAAACAAAGCCATTAGAGGATTCTTGTGTGCAAGTGACAGAGTGAAATAAGATGGGGCATCGGTAGACCTGAGAGGTCCTGATGCTTCTGCATCCAGTGATGGCCCACCGTTTTAGGGAAACTCTCCACTGACTATGCTTCCCTTTCATATTCCTTCTTTGCCACTCCAGAATTGCTTCCCAGACCTGTCACCTTTCAGGGTCATTCTAGTCCAGGTGTACACACACCAAATCCATTGCTTTACATCCTTTCTAGCAAAGAGGCGTGGTTCCTTTGTGAGCCTCCTCTGTCATCTCAATTCTTCTTACATTCCTAAGAATTTAAAGACAATGAAGGGTTTAATAGAAGATGCCGCATAGTAAGTAGGGCAGATCTCTGTCTTCCTCTCCTAAGAAAAAGGTGGCTGCTGTTTGCCACCTTCGTCATGGGCACTAGCAACTACATGATTTTCAGGGCCGAGTGCACAATGGAAACGTGGGTCCATTTTATAAACAACAGAGCATTAAACCAAGCAAAACATGGTGCCCCTCTAACTGCACAGAACCCATAAAGCCAGCCCTGTCAGTGAAAGTGTTGAAAGCCAGCAAGATGGGAGTACCATTCTGCCATCTTAAGAAGAAACATGATCCCAAGAAATATTGTGACCATTTAGGAAAAAAGTTGAATATTTGGTAACAAAAGTTCATGATGTCAGATCTGTTCTAGCAGCCAATTGGTTTGGCTGGGCCTACCTCTGATGTCATTCAAAGAGTCACATATTCCTAATTCCCTATCCAGTCCACCACGGATCCCTCCAACTGGGCAGGGATGGTAAAGAGAAAGCGGAAGATGTTAGGACTCATTCCAGGGAACGCAACTGCAAGTCTGTTCTCACTGAAGTAACAAGCTGGTTTCTAAGCCATGCTCCTTCTCAGTAGGAAGCGTGCTAATCAGTTACCCAGAAATGATGATTCTGAAACCCTCTGAGTTATGCGGTGTGGCTTTTCTTCCTGTAGTGATAGATGTGTGTTTGTTTGTCTTCTGGAAGTTTAATTTATTCTCTGGGGCTGTTTTACTGCAGTTGATTGCAGGATTTACTGTGTCTCCTCACTTTCGCCATGTGCCAGGGAGTGCCACTCAGCACATGTCAGTCCGTAGCGCTCACAGCCTGAATGCCACATCTTGGTGCAGTGGCCCTAATGTGTGCAGGAAGATACACTTTATTTCAGAGCTTCATGTGTAGTAGGCATTTCACAAATCTTTATTGAATAAATGCATGGAAGATGACATACTGTGGACCTGTATAGTGGCTTGAGAACTCTCTTCTGCTTTCTTAATGGTAGGAGAAAATAATTTCCATCCCAAATCAAGAAGTTTCACATGCTTCTGTATATAAGATTAGGAGTATCTCAGCTCCTGGACAGCAAGTGGGTACATGAGACATACATTAAATGCATTGGGTCATTACATAAAGAAAGAGTATGTGAATGGATTTTTCATGATTTGGGTACTATCATCACCCCCCCCACACACACACATACAATTATTCTTGTCTGAGAATTTTGCTATAAATAAAAGTAGCTAAAGAAAATCCGGGAGACATGTTCCACCCAGAGTGCCACAAAGGACCACTAGAGATAGATATATACATGGCCTGGGCCTGCTAGCTCTAGTGAAGTAGCAATGTCCCCGCTTGCCCCTCATCCATCCATTCCTCTCTCATTCATTTTTATTAAGTGATAGCATGTTTCACTGCAGCTCCTGTAGCAGCTCTGCTGTCTGGAGGATATTGTTTTCAATGCTGATGTTGTTTTGTATATAAGACAACTGTGACATTGATCCTTTTCAACAGGCGAGAGATATTATCTCTTGCCTTCATCCCTCGCCTCTACCACAGGATATTCTAGGAATCTGTATCTAATTACCTGTGCAGCTAATTACCTCTTCCATGTTAAGCAGCCGCCGTAATCTCATTTCCCTTTCAAGTCCACTTTATGGCATCAGACTGTATTATATTCCCCCCTTTAATGTTCCTGACAAAATTACAGCAGCACCACCCAGGACTTGACAGGGAATCAGCCTGCCCGTGGCACATCTGCACCTTCTGTGTTTTCTGTTGAGGCCTTTTCTCTTTTTTTACAGTGTGCTATTAAATACCTATATGTTCGAATCATCTTCCCATAGCTTCATTTGTTTGATTAGTATTGCGATACTGTGACAAGACAGTATATCAGTAGTAATCGATCTGATTAGCATGGAGATGATACAAACACAGATTGTATTGATGTTTAATAGTGCAGGCATCCAGGTGCTGTAAACATTATAGATGTTTTTGTATGCTGCATGCATGGTCTCTGTAATGAAGACAGCAACCACAGCAGATTTTAGAGCTCGATGATTTATTTTCTGCCAAGTGCCACAGTGGGTCTTGCATAGTATATGGCACTCCTGCGCTGGATCCTGCACAAAATGTTTTAATCAGTGTTCGAAATAACGCAAATATTTTCACTGGACAGATTCTAATATTGCTTTATTAAGAGATGCTTGCCACACTGCAGTAAAAAAACTTACTGCAGTCTCACTGAAAACCAGCCACATTCTTATCTGAACTGTGTCCTCAGGTTACTTTATTATTATAATGTGTCTCTTTTTTTTTTTTTTTAATGGCCTGTTGGAGTTTTGTGTGACTCGCCCTCTTTCCATCTGCACCATATAATCAAACTTAATATTTAGCTATTGGGTCCATTTCCATATAAGTTATTATTATTATTTGTTAAAGATCAGTTATTGATCTGGATTTCGCAGGTAAAGTAGGAATCAGCCAGCCACCATTTGGGAGCTGGCTCTTGGCAGCCTGTGATGAGCAGAGGGAGTCTCTGCCAAGCAGCACTTTGTGTAAATTGATGGAACCATTTTCCTGGGATCCAGAAAAGAGTTGAAATTCCTAGAAAAAGCTCATGCTTTGACATCAACCATTAATCCTGATATCTACATAGTTCTAAAAATACTTTTATAAACTAATAGAAGTAGAGGTCAGGAGTTTCCTTTTTTTTGAGAAAAAATATTTAGAGGTTAGAGATTTTAATATTTAATATTCATATAGTTCTGTGGACTTCTGATTTTTCTATTGATATTAGAATGTCTAGCAAGAAGAACAGGTAAAAAGTAGATGCACTTAAATGTGTTCCTGAAAGTCTAGTCCTCATTCTCATATATGTGTATATATACGTATGCACATACACATATATGCACATATATCTCTATATGTATCTACATGTGCATATGCAATCTACACATTCCTACTCACATACATGTATATCTACATACCCATGTGTGCATGTGTGTATACTTTATATTCACCCTTGCATGCATGAGTCTTTTCTCTCATTACTACCTCCCTCTTCCATCCCCTTAATTCCCATCTCCCCCTCCATATAGACACCTCGTACCAGAGCCAAAACCAAATACTTTTTTTCTTTCTTTTCTTAAAAAACAAAAACAAAAACAAAAAACAGGATTGTTTGTACATCATGGGAGAAAGATAAGGACCATTGAGGCAAACAGGTGAGGGAAAGGAGCATGTGTCAAATGCAGTGGGCATCGTGCTAGGTCCAAGGCTAGAGAAAATGGCCTAGAGCAGTCAAGCCAGGGTGGGGAGCTGAGGGTTCATGCAGATGGCATCTGTTGTCCACACTGGGGTGACTCAAATGCCAGGTGGACTTGGGCCTGGGTTCCAGGTGGGCATGCCAAACCCAAAGTTCCCTCTGCTCATGGGAGTTATGGGGCCCAAGAACACCAGAGGGCTCAGAGTGGTGCTGGCACCTGTGAGGTACTGTCCCCAGAGTCTGTCATCCTCCACAGAGGTGGTGGCTGTGGCGGCATGCGAAGCACCTTGGTTCTTAGCACAGGCTGGCTGGGTGCTGAGTGGTGCCACTCATGGACCTTGGTGACGTCACACACATGTCCTGCCTGTGCTATGTTCCTGCATAAGGGCAGGAGGCTAGGAAAGGTTAGGTCAGGAGAGAGAGAGAGAGAGAGACAGACAGACAGACAGACACAGACAGACAGTGGCAGTGACAGTTTTTCTGGTGCTGGGTTGTAGGAAAGGTTTGGTCAATAGCTGGTGCTGGGGTTCCCATGTACTGCAAAAAGGAAGTTATCCTTTTTCTGCCAACAAGAAGCCCTCAGGATGAGATTATGGGTGGCTCCTGTAGTGACAGGATGGTAGAGAACAAAGATTGGTCTCTGTGCTGACTGTGCCTGCAAACAGGTGGAATTTTAGCCTAGGCAGTGCTGCCACTGGGTGGTAGGTTCCCAGAACTAGGAAGCACTCTATGGCACGTGCAGGGGGAGACAGTCATGGAAGGAGGGGTGGTGTCCATGGCTTCAGGCTCCCTGGAGAGGTTGCAGGATGGGGCAAGGAAGGCCCTGGCTGCTGGTATGGAGGTGAGTATGTGATCCATGACCAGAAGGATTAAAAAAGAGGTTCACTGAGGATAACTCCCTTTGCATTTCTTACTCTATTTATTTGGGTTGTTCTCTCTTTCTTTTGGTTAAATTAGCTAAGTGTTTTATTCTTTATTTCATTTATTTCTGCTCTACTTTTAGCTATTACTTGCCTTCTGTTGGACTTGGGGTGGATTAGTTCCTGCTTTCCTAGGGCCTTGAGATGTATCATTAAGTTTATTTATTTATTGGTTTTTAAATGCAGTTACTGAGTGCTATAAGTTTCCCCCTTAAGACTGCCTTCAGAGTATCCAAAATTTTTTGATAAGTTGTGTCTCCAGTTTCATTTGATGATAGAAATTTTCTAATTTATTCCTTTATTTGCTTTGTGATCCAGCCCTCATTCGAAAGTGTGTTATTCAATCCCCATGTACTGTATAGCTCCTTAGTGTTGATATTGATTTCTAATTTCAGGCCATTGTGAACCGAGAAGATGCATCAAACACTTATTTCTAAAATTCATGGTTCTCGTTTATCCTTCTAGGTCAGGAGGTATATTGTGTCCTTCCCCTTGGAATATTTTCCCTCAGCTTTGTCATCTGCAGAGCTGTCATTTGCCAGCCAGTATTCGGCCCCAGATGTTCCTCTTCAGACAGTTTTACTGCATTTGCCCATTCTCTGGCCCTCAGAAGTTAGGAGCACTTTCCTCTGAGCACTTCTTGCATGTTGTACGTGGTGGCTCCTTTTTACATGTCCACATATATATTCACTTTGGAATGAGGGTTCCTTGAAGTCAGTAATCAATAATTATCTCATCTTTGTACATGGTAACCAGTGGAATGATTAACATTCATTATTCATTTATTTATTTCAGACATGTTTATTAAGTACCTTATGAAGCTTATATTCTGGACAAAGAATGAATTAAAACATAATTATAGAGCTTGACATGATGGTGCATGCCTATAATGCCAGTACTTGGAAACTGAGACAGGAGGATGACAGGTTTGAGGCCAGCCTCAGCAACTTAGTGAGGTCCCTTAGAACTTAGTGAGACCCTGTTTCAAAAAATAAATAAATAAAATAAAGCTAGGGGTATAGCTTGGAGGTAGAATGCCGCTGGGTTCAACCTCCAATTAAAAAAAAAAGTATCAGTAGATGGGAAGAGCTGGAGGGGTCAGGGCAAAGTGGCGATCATCTTTTTTTCTGGTGAGAAGGGATGATCTTACTCTAAAGGTGAGTGAGATGATGACAGAGAGGAGTGGAGGTCTTGTGACTGCAGTGAGCTTGGCCATCTGCAACAGTCGAAGACTGACAGTGGAGGAAGAGATGGGGGCTGAGCTAAGGTGGGTGCAGTGTGAGGAAAGACCGCAAAGGCAAAGGTGTGCGGCCAAAGCAAGGTCTTAGGATTCCACTTGGAGGGAACTGGGGACTCACTAGGTTATAAGAGAGAGTTTTGAGGAGGGGAGTGATAGCATCTGATATATAGTGACAGATCATGACTGTAGCTGAGTACTGAGAACAGGTTACTAGGTGGGCAATGTCAGTGACTTGGGTCAGGATGATATCAGTGGAGGTAAAGAGATGTGCTCAGATTCTGCATATATTTTGAAGAAAACCTCTAGAAGATTCCATGATGTATTTGGTGTGGGGGAATAACAAAGAGAAGAAACAAAGGAAATTCCAAGAGCATTGTTCAACTACAAGGAAGAATTCCCCCTTCATTAAGATGAAGAAGATTGAGTATGTTGGGCTTGGACAAGGGAGAGTCAGTTTGTTGCTGTGATGTATTAAGTCAGAGAGAACTATTATATTTTAAGGAAAAAAGATTATTTGGAAGATAGTTATAATACACTGGAGTTTAGAATTTGAGTGTTTTAGCATAGATTTTTTTTTTTTTTTAATCATGAGACTACTTAGGGACAAAATACAACCTCGCTCAGAGACATTTCAATATCTAAGGGTCAGAGATGAGATGGGAAAGTGAAGGAACTGGCAAAGAAGGAGACTCAGAAGATAGAGTTGTACTTGAGCCAAGCAAAGAAAGCATTTCAAGAAGAAGGGAATGAGCCGGGTGTGGTGGCACACGCTTGTAATCCCAGCATTCGGGAGGCTGAGACCGGAGGATCCGGGTTTTCAGCCAGCCTCAGCTACCTAGTGAGGCACTCC
>PVLC010022570.1:0-26600 GCA_004027655.1 Graphiurus murinus
TGGCGCACGCTTGTAATCCCAGCATTCGGGAGGCTGAGACCGGAGGATCCGGGTTCGCGGCCAGCCTCAGCTACCTAGTGAGGCACTCCGCAACTTA
This sequence comes from Graphiurus murinus, assembly GCA_004027655.1. Taxonomy (NCBI): domain Eukaryota; kingdom Metazoa; phylum Chordata; class Mammalia; order Rodentia; family Gliridae; genus Graphiurus; species Graphiurus murinus. The sequence goes on from PVLC010022570.1 coordinate 98, forward strand.
GACTCGATTTTAAAATAAAGAATAAAAAATAGGGCTGAGGGTATAGCTCGGAGGTAGAATGCCCCTGAGTTCAATCCCCAGTACTGCAAAAAAAAAAAAAAAAAAAAAAAATGGCAGTGCTCACTGAGCTTGGCTGGCTCAGTGTTGCTGCACGCGTGTCAGTGGGCCCGTGTTTTGAGGGGCGAGTGAGGTGGTGCTTACAAGTGACCACTGAGGCAGGCAGGGCGCGCTGGGGCTGCGGGGCAGCTGGTGCAGACGGGCTTCTCTGTGGAAGTTGTGTTGGTAGCCAGAATGTCACATGTTTCAAATGCAAGAAAAAAAGCTATCCTCTTTATTTTCCCACTGGTCACAGAATTAGGCATCTTTTAATCTTCAGTTCTTCATGAGTAACTGTGGCCATACTTGTTTAGTTTGGGGTAAATCTGAAGTTAACTGAAAAAATACTCAGTTCCAGAAGTTCAGCTTTCAAAAATCACAATATTCTTTAAGTGTACCAGGTCCCCTCCCCCCCAATCTCTTTAAGATTCAGGAAGTGTTGTTCTATAAAATTCATAAATTATACATTGTTAAATAGATTTGTGTTCAGATTTTCCCAAAATAGTGAAGGTTTTTTTTTTTTTTTTTTTTTTTTTTTTTTTTTTGTGGTACTGGGGATTGAACCCAGGGGCATTCTACTATTCTACTTCTTTTTTTTTTTGTGGTACTGGGGATTGAACTCGAGGGCATTCTACTTCTGAGCTACACCCCCGAGCCCTATTTTTTATTTTGAAACAGGGCCTCACTGAGTAGCTGAGGCTGGCTGTGAACCTGCGATCCTCCTGTCTCAGCCTCCCAAGTACTGGAATTACAAGCGTGTGCCCCACCACGCCTGGTGTATTTGGGATTTTTTTTTTTTTTTTTCAGTACTGGGGATTGAACTCGGGGGCATTCTACCTCCAAGCTATACCCCCAGCCCTATTTTTTATTCTTTATTTTGAAACCAGGTCTCGCTAAGTTGCGGAGTGCCTCACTAGTAGCTGAGGCTGGCCGAGAACCCGGATCCTCTGGTCTCAGCCTCCCGAATGCTGGGATTACAAGCGTGCGCCACCACGCCTGGCTCGGGATTTTTAAAGGAAAGATGAACCAAGCACTTTCTGCTCAGTCACCTTGGATCTGCTGTTGTAAAGGCCACAAACAGGAGGTGTAAGCGTGGAGATCTCACCGTGAGCTCCACCTAAGGTATCTGCCATGGAAGGAGCTTCAGGTGATGGAGAAATGCCGGAAGACGCTAAGGCCAAGTATTGAGGACAGGATGTCATCAGAAATCTGCGGTGAGCCGGGCGTGGTGGCGCACGCTTGTAATCCCAGCATTCGGGAGGCTGAGACCAGAGGATCCGGGTTCGAGGCCAGCCTCAGCTACGTAGTGAGGCACTCTGCAACTTAGTGAGACTCGGTTTCAAAATAAAGAATAAAAAAAAAATAGGGCTGGGGGTATAGCTCAGAGGCAGAATGCCTCTGAGTTCAATCCCCAGTACCGCAAAAAAAAAAAAAAAATCTGCGGTGATGTATGAATTAGTGCATCTGAGAAAGAGCTGGAGGTGAAGCTCGGAGGTAAATGCCCCCACCGTTCAATCACCAGTACCAAAAACTCCGAGTCATACAAAGTCTACTAGGTTTTTTTGTTAATGAATCACTGGTGTGGCCTAGAAAATACTTACCTGAAAACTGTCAGATCTTTTTTCTTTTTGCAGTACTGGTTATTGAACTTAAGAGATGTTCCACTCCCAAGCTACACCTCCAGTCCAATTTTACTTTTTATTTTGAAATGGTTTTGCTAAGTTGCTGAGACTGGCTTCGAACCTGTGATCCTCCTGTCTCCATCTCCCAAGTACTGGGATTACAAGCGTGCACCACCATGCCCGGCTTCAGTGTCAGATTCTTGATGTTAGAAAACCAAAAGTGTGTACAACTTGTGTTTCACTTAATCTTAAACTCGTATCAACTTGCCTGAGTTACAAGGATTCAAGCATGTGCCTCCATTAATTTTTCAAAGGCATCTGACTTCAAATGTGCTTGTAGCTAAATCAGCTATGTATACTTTGGATTTCACATGCTTTGGAGAGGTCACTTAAAGACTTACACATTAATTTTTAAAGCCATCTTTTCATTTTCTTTTTTTGTGGTATTGAAATTGAACCCAGGGACATTCCACCTCTGAGCAACACCCCTAGCTGTTTTTTAATTTTTATTTTGAAACAAGATCTTGCTAAGTTCATGAATCTCTTTACTTGCTGAGGCTGGCCTTGAACCTGCGATCTTCCTGTCTCAGCTTCCCAAGTACTGGGGTTACAAGTGTGCAGAACCATGCCTGGCAAAGCCATATCGTATTTCACAGGTGAGTTTGCACACTGCCAAGGTAGCTTCCCTTCTGAGTGTTTTTTGGTGGCACTGGGGATTGAACCCAGAGGCATTCTACCTTTGAGCTGCACCTCCAGCCTGATTTTATTTCTGATTTGGAAACGGTCTCACTAGGTTGACATCCCATGACTTGCTGAGGCTGGCCACGAACCTGTGATCCTGTCTCGGCCTCCCAAGTACTGGGGTTACAAGCGTGCGCCACCATGCCCGGCTTCTATACTACTAAAATATGTTTAGCTTTCTTAATTTTGACACGCTAGCTATGGCTTTTTCTAAATCGTAGCAGTCTAGTTTGAGGGTAGCTAGTACTTCAGTGTCACTGCTTTGACTAAGTTGCATAACGGTGATTAATAAGCCCGAAACCATGGGTCTCTGTATTCAGAAATACTGTGGTAGGTCACTTGAAACTTGAGTCATGTAGAATTCTTTTGTCAAAAATTTGGATGTTAAGTATACTTGAGTTTTGGTTTTTTTCTTCCAGTACTGGGGATGGAACCCAGGGGCATTCTACCTCCGAGCTACATCCCCAGCCCTAATTTTTATTTATTTTGAAACAGGATCTCACTAAGTAGCAGAGGCTGGCTGCAAACCCGGATCCTCCAGTCTCAGCCTCCCAAGGACTGAGATGACAAGCGTGCGCCACCACGCCCGGCTACTTGAGTTTTTTCCTTAAGTCATTAGACATACATAGACTCGGTGGTTGTTAGTCAAACATTTATAATATGAAAATTAGCTTATACATTAATCAGATCAAGTGAATATCATTTTTTTAGCTGCATTAACAAATATGTATTCTCTGAAAGACTTTTTACTTGGCTAAGCATCTTTGAGGAAAGTGATCCAAAATGTTTTAGTGTATGAAGATTAAACCGAAGGGTATTCTGCCTCTGAGATACACCCTCAGTCCATTTTTATTTTGAAACAGGGTCTAAGTTGATGAGGGTCTCACAAAGTTGAGGCTGGGGATCCTTGTATCCTTCTGTCTCAGCCTACCACGTACTGGGGGTTCTGGGTGTGTGCCCCATGCCTGTCTGCAGTGTTGGATTTAATCAAAACGCCTTTTTTTCACCATCAATATTAAACAGGAAAATGGTCGGTGTGGTTACCTTCTGACTTCATTCTTTGTTTTTGGTGCTGGGATTGAACCCAGAGGCATTCTACCTCCAAGCTACACCCCCAGCTCTATTTTTTTTATTTTGAAACAGGGTCTTACTAAGTTGTGGAGGGCCTCTTTTAACTAGCTGAGGCTGACTTCCCTGCGATCCTCCTGTCTCAGCCTCCCAAGTGCTGGGATCACAAGTGTGCACCACCACGCCCGGCCATTGTTCTTTCTTGAGGTCCTTAACAGTTGATGGCCAGGCTGTGTTGTAACCATTGATTCTTAGTGGGTTGAAGCGGATCAGTTTGACCTCCTAAGACTTTCGGGAGACCATTTTGAAGTTGTCCTCTGCCCTTCTCATTACTTTTTACTCGTCTGATAATTCTATCTTTACGGTATGCAGTATCACATCTTGCTTCAATTTAATGAAGATGTCCTTTTGTTTGTGGCAGGGAAGCTCCTCGTAGTTGGGGCAGATCCTAAGGCTTTGAACAGTTGATCTGTTAAGATGGAGAAGTCCATTCTGAAACCGCTGGTGAGCGCCCCTGCTCCTGGTTGGTGGATGCGACTCCTCTGCTCACGGTGCTGTGACTTGGCTCATGCATACGACTCAGCCTCTGCTGTGGTCAAGCCGTGGTAATGGCCTGAATATTACCCTTTACATAGCACCAGGGCCGTTGAGCTTTCCATAGTGGATCACAAGCGAATGACCCGGGTCATTCTTGGTTCTCGAGGTAGTTTTGAGCATTCCTCCCCGGTGGTGGGTCTTTGCCTGCAGCCTGTCATCTTCCTTCCTCAGGGATTGAGATGTTCGTACTGATCCGGAGGTGCGGTGCCTATTGCTTACTGGGCAGTTAACTTGTAGGGAGTCGGTGAATACTCTTCGCTTGAGGTCTTTTTTTTTTTTTGCGGTACTGCGGATTGAACTCAGAGGCATTCTACCTCCGAGCTATACCCCCAACCCTAGTTTTTATTCTTTATTTTGAAACCTAATCTCACTAAGTTGTGGAGGGCCTCACTAGGTAGCTGAGGCTGTGGCCGCAAACCCGGATCCTCAGGTCTCAGCCTCCCAAATGCTGGGATTACAAGCATGCGCCACCACACTCGGCTCGCTTGAGGTCTTTTGAAATGACTAAGTGAGAATTAGGGTTGAAGATGTCTTTTGGCTTAGATCTAAATCTCTCATGTCGTCTGAAGGGGCTGAGAATTATAAGAATAAATCTAGTCGGGTGTGGTGTAGCCAAAGAACAAGCCATGCGTCCCAGTCTGCCGTGGAGCGACGAGGTTGCTGCTAGGGGCTCTTGGGAACTTACATTCCCGCTCTGTCGCCATCTTGCTGATAATGCAATATTAACTGCGTGTGTCAGTTTGCTCTTTTGTATTTGCGTATCAATAAAGCACCTGCGATGATCTTCTTGGGTTAAAATAACATGATTACCTGCCAATAGCTCTTCTATGTTGTGTTGGGTGTTTAATGTTATAGAGGTGTAGGCTTTTCTTTGTAGCGCATTGAGTGTTTCTATTTTATGTTCAAAATCTGAGCTGTGTAGAGGAGAGCTGCGGTCTGCGGCGGCAGGCTGGCCCAGTGGTCGTATCTGTGCAGTTGAGTGCCGGCTGTTCTGGTTCTCCACCGTCACGCTTTCGGCAGTGCGGTTCAGCAGTCAGGAGGGCTTCACTGTTCAACTAACCTGCCCTTGGACCCAAACTGAGTCGGGGTGCAGTGTTTACCTTTTCAAGATCAGCCTTTCTCTTTTATATAATAGGGATACTATGATTTTTGATGGTTCATTTCCAGGTTGAAATGAGATAATACGTTAAGACGGACTTGGTATGGGGTCTGGCGCAAATTAAAAACGCAAAACCGGTAGCTAACACCATTTTACTTCCTGCCATCTGTTTGATGATTCTAATGTGTCTGCTCGGAGAACCAAGCCTTGCCTGTGTTTCTCGTGTTTTCTCAAATCTTCGCTATCTCCTGCAGGACTTCGTCTCCACCATCCTGCGTCTGCTGGACAGCCCCTCGGCTCCCATCAGGGCCAAGGCCTTCCTGGTGCTGCTGTACGTCGTCATGCACAACCGGGACATGCTGCTGCTCAGCTGCCAGGCCAGGTAGGACCTCGGGCGGGCCTCGGCTCCGTGCCTGCTGTGTTGGCGCCTTCAGCTGCTTCTCACGCGCTGCTTCCTGGCCTTGTGCATCCGGTCATGAGAACTTTCCACTATATTTTGTGTTAAATATATATATAGATATATGTATACATAGATATATATATACACATATATGTATATATACATACATAGATATATATCTATATATACATGTATATCTACATATATATACACACATACACACATAGATATATAGCTATATACATATATATCTATATATACATATATTATTATTTTTTTTGATGGTAATGGGAATGGAACCCAGGGGCATTCTACCTCCGAGCTACATCCTCAGCCCTAATTTTTACTTATTTTGAAGCAGTGTCTCACTAAGTTGTGGAGGGCCTCACTAAGTAGTTGAGGCTGGCCTCGAACCTGTAATTCTCCTGTCTCACGAGCATGCACCACCACACCGGGGTAGTGTTTACTGTTTCTCTTGTAATCTTGGCTTGGAAACACAGGCACCTGAAGTAGGTTGGGTGCGCCTGGCTTTCTGGAGGTCTGAGCGTGCTCCCAGGCAGGCGTTAATGTTAGTCCTGGTTCCTACTTTGGGAGTCAGGTTAGGACTCCCAAGATTTTTGGCTGTATCTTTTGTTATTGGAAGCTTCTGGAATGAGTAGCTGTAGGCTGCAGCGAGAGGCAGCCCTGTAAGATAGCAGGGCGGAGGTTAGGGCCTGGTCCTGGGCTGGGTTGTATTTGTGTACTGTTCTGCTAAAAGAAAACCCTATTTGGGATGTCCCTCAAGCTCACACACTGAAGCTTTCTTTTTTTTTTTTTTTGGTTTTTTTTTTTTTTGGTTTTTTTTGGCGGTACTGGGGATTGAACTCAGGGGCATTCTACCTCCGAGCTATACCCCCAGCCCCATTTTTTATTCTTTATTTTGAAACCGAGTCTCACTAAGTTGCGGAGTGCCTCACTAGGTAGCTAAGGCTGGCCGCAAACCCGGATCCTCCGGTCTCAGCCTCCCGAATGCTGGGATTACAAGCGTGCGCCACCACGCCCGGCTCACACTGAAGCTTTCTAATCATCATTTTCTGAAATACCTGGGTCTATGCCCCGTAGGATTCCTGAAAATATGGTTGAGATTGTTTCTTGATCTAGGTTTTTAATTGCTCCAGAGTATGAGCAGAGCCTGGAAGTGCTGCGATTGATCGAGATTAGGGATGGGCAAACTGTTTTTTCTTTCCAGTAAAACAGCCAGAGTAAATATTTTAGGCCTGAGGGCAGGGGGTATGTTGATATCTACCTGGGTTCAACTCTTAGGTACCCCCCAAAAAACCAAAGGAAATTATATGCTATCTATATAACAAGAGAGAAAATAGTTTCACAGTTTTTGTTGGCATAAAAACCATACTACTAATTGAAAAGTCTTTTTTTTTTTTTTTTTTTTTTTTTTTTTGTAATATGGGTTTACCAATGAGAGGAAATTCTTTTTGGAGGGAATGTAGCATTTTGCTTACCCTGGTGGTCAAAGTTAGCGTCCCCGTTGTGAAGTCAGTTGAAACTGTTCATTGGTCACAGGTGTGATTTGTGTGTCTCTGAAAATGTCTTTCCATATGGGAAAGTGCTGCCAAGTACCAGTATCATTTCGTGAGTGGGTGGTTGGCTGTAGCACGTACTGATCACGTGGAAGGCATCTGTGGAGTTTGAGTTTTCTCACGGTGGTGGCTGTAGCATGCCTCTATGTTGCAGTTCATCTCTCTAATGAAGGGTGTGTAGACGCTCCCAATGGGCTCCCCGAGTCTCATCCCGCAGACTTCAGTGTTCCATACCTCTTGCCCTTAGAACTGATATTCCATATGTTTTGTTTTTGGATGGGAGGGTGAATCCTGTCCCATTGGGCCCCCATGACCAGGAATAGAGGTTACTCTCTTTTTTGCAGTACCGAAGATTGAACCCAGGGGCATTCTACCTCCAAACTACATCCCCAGCCCTATTTATTTATTTTGAAACAGGGTCTCATTAAGTTAGAGGGCCTCGCTAAGTAGCTGAGGCTGGCTGCAAACCTGGATCCTCCAGTCTCAGCCTCCCAAGTACTGGGATTACAAGCGTGTGCCACCACACCCAGCTCCTTTTTTCATTCTTGATATTGGTGATTTGCCCCTGTTCTTTTTGTGAGTTGTCAGTTTATTTTGATTAACCAGCTTCATCATTTTCTCAGTTTATTCTGATTTTCATGTTTTTTTTCTTTTTGATCATCTTTTTGTATCTTCACAAAGTAGGAAATGAGCTTATTGATTTGAGACCTTTTCTCTTTGTGAAAGGTCTCATGTAACATTTAGTACTTGTAAATTCTCCCTCTTAGTAATGCTTTCACATTTTTGATGAAAAAAACTTTGTTCAGCTCAATGTACGATTTATTTCTTTTGGAACTTTTTTGATCTATGCATTTAGAAACATGTTATTTAATTTCCTTATGTTGAGACTTGTCTTTTTTAATTTTTAGTTTAATTTTGTTGCCATTAGAAACATCATCTCTACAATTTCAGTTTGTTTTTTAAGGGTTAGTGTTTTACCCATCTTGGAAAAGGTCCACGAGTACTTGAAAAGGATGTGTGTTCTGGTACTTGTCGGGTGGAGTATTCTTTATGTCTGGTCCATTTTATTGTTTCATTGTATTTACTCTATATTTTCTAGTTTCTTTCATTTTTTTTTTTTTTTTTGGTACTGGGGATTAAACTCGGGCATTCTACCTCCGAGCTACACCCCCAGCCCTATTTTGTCTTTATTTTGAAACCGAGTCTCACTGAGTTGCGGAGTGCCTCACTAGGTAGCTGAGGCTGGCCTCGAACCCAGATCCTCAGGTCTCAGCCTCCCAAATGCTGGGATTATAAGCGTGCGCCACCACGCCCAGCTTCTTTGTCATTTTCTGAATGTAGGGTATTGGAGTCTGCATTTAGAGCTGATGAGACAGACAAAGCTACAATTCTTAATTTTTGCTTTATGAATTTGGAGGCACCATCGTTGGCTACCTATGTATTTAGGGTACTATATTGTCTTGGTGTACAGATTTTTTAAAATCATTGTAAGTCACCCTATATAGATGTTTTTGTCATTATTAGTCATTCTTTGTCTAAGTTTTCTTCACTCCTATAAGTAAACGAAAAGAAATGTCATAGGTACCAGTTGGTTTTACAGATTAAGGGGATTTCTAATGCAGCGAAAGTTCACATTTTTAGACTTCAATTCAGCAACATAAATTCTCAGAAGCATGTATCAGCCCAGATAGTCCATTAATGTGCATATAAGAGGCAAGGTTGAATATTAAGGTGTGAAAGAGATGCAGCCTTCAGGGCAGAGAGGCGTTAAACTTCTTTGAGTTTACATGGAAACATGTTCTCCCTTTTATACATGTCTCCTGAGATTCCACCAGCAGCTGGCATTTGGAGCAGGCCTTGTGCCACCCATCTACCTGGTGACCGGAGCCTCGAGTCAGGAGCCCGCCATCGCCTTTGCTGGGTTGCATAGCTACTTCTTCCTGCTTACCATCACCCACCGCCATTTCAGCCTTTTATGGATTAGATTGCAGCACCATTTCTATGATGTCAGCTCTCAAATCTATCGAGCACGACACAGGCAGGGAGATTGAGCTGTCAGGACCAGATGAAAATACTAGGATAGCCCCCCACTGCCCACCTATTTTTCCAAATGGCTTCATACTCGTATTGAATATGACAGGTGATAAAATAGGGCCTCTCCAGAAATGATAACCCACTTAGAGGATGAATAGCCTTGTTGTAAGGTCGTTGTGTAGGTTTGCTGTGAGCCCGAATGTCAGCCTCCTGATGGATCGGGTCTTCCTGGACTTGTTCTTTTTCCCAGTGGTGTTGCTTATTAATATGATAATCAGTCAAAAAAAAAAACTGCTTTGATTTAAAAGATTTCCTTAAACAAGAAATATTTACTCTGGATAATTGGCTAACTGCGTGGGAAAAAATTTTCTCTGCTTAGACCATATACAAGTCAACTCCAGATGGATTAAAGAATTATATACCCAAAAGAAACCATAAACAGCTGGAAGAAAATGTTTAAATATGGCCAAAGAAGGCTGCTTTGTGTGGAAAAGCAATGAAAGACTCCATAAAAGGAAATTCAAGATTGGCTACATCTAAATTAGAAACGTCGTCCTACAGAATTAATAAAACATGCTAACAAAATCTGAACTTCTGCATCGTGTATAATCTCTGTACTATAGAGATTCATAATGATGGCAGTACCTGGCCTCATTGCTGATCAAAGACATACAAATTAAAATAACCAAATATCGTTTCTGCCCATCAAATTGTCAAAGTAAAAACATTACCACTGTCTTACATCCAAAGCATGGAGTGACTACTTATCCAGTGGGTAAGGCTACAATCGGGGGGCATTTTGTAGTCCCGTGTATCAAGACCCTCTGATTTGGTATCCAATATTGTAAGTGAACTTGAGCTGCAGGTTGGTGCTCTGCTGGGGCTGTGAAGTGCCTTGGAGAACCCTGGCTTTTCCTGCTTGCTGAGGCTCCTCACCTTGGCTTCCGGATATGGCGGTGCATGGGGGGCAGAGAACCCCAGGTCTTAGCTGCCTATCTGCACTATTCAGCGGCCCAGCTTTCCCTCGACGGTCAAGGTGTGACTCGTTCTAGCTAGGAGCGATCCTCTGTCCCCTGGAGTGACCTTCCAGTTCAGTGTGGTAATCACTGTCGTGGCCCTCGGTGGAAACTTGCTCTCCTAGGAAATACTATGGCAGAGCATGAAGTCGTGGTGACCAGAGGCAAAGGTATAATCCCAAGAGATCCCCTCTGCACCCCTCCCCGATTTTCATATCTGTGTTTTGACTCGGGGTGGTGGGGGAGACCATGGTATATTTTGGCTGCTGATTGACAAGGTCTCTTCGTGGTGTAAGGTAGAACCCAGTTTTCAGCATGTTCATCCTCCAGCCGGTGCCACGACTGACTGCTCAGCCAGCCCTGCTGTCTGCTGAGCCACTAGTATGAGCCTGAGTTGGAGGCTTGAGCCATGGCCAGACCTGTCGGACAGTTGCTAAGATTCGTGATGGGCAGCATTGTTCACTGGTTGACACGACGGCAAACGAGGAGCCTGAGGGTGCGCTTGATAGCGCTGACGGGTAGAGCAGAGCCGATTCCTCCTCGGGGGTGGTTTACTCTGGAGGAACGGTTCGCTGCCCCTCCAGCTGACCCACTTGGTACTAGGCAGCTGGTCTCTCCAGCAAGGGGACCGCACTGGGGGCGCAGCGTCGGTCCTCTTGTTGGCTGGGGCACCAGTGTCCAGGTAATTCTGTTGGGAGCTGAGCTCATGCCTAGCCTCACTGTTGGTCATCTGGTTCCTTTTGTCACAGGGGTGGGGGACTGGAGGAGGAGTCTTGGCTGGCGTTTGTAGGATGCGCACCATCTTCCTGGTTGGCGGCCTCCTTTGAAGGAGACGCTTGGTGGTGAACATCTACGTCATGTAATTGTCCTTGTGCTTTCTGCCCCTCCCGAGACGTCTACCCGAAAACGTCTTCAAAGGCGCTTTCCCACTGACCTCGCTTCCTTCAGAAGACTAGGGCCCTGTTCACAAAGGGTTCCACCACCTCCCAGGACCGAGCCTTCAACACGTGGGTCCAAACCCCAGCATCCTCCTTGCTTCCAGCAGCGGGGGACTGGAGGACCCGTGTCTTCCAAGTCTGCAGGGCGGTCTCTCCTACCGAACTTCCTGAATTTCAGGCATGTGAGGGATAAGAAAAAATCTTTGAGGAAAGTGGTGTATCTTTTTGCTTGCATCTATTATGTTTAATTCTCGGGGGAGTCCCTCCCTTCCCTATCCCTTGTTCACTTTCTTCTCTTGGTTTGTTAGTCTTTTTTAATCATATCTGAGAGGCATGCGTGCAAATACAGATTAACCTTTTGTGATATGAAATGGAAATATTTTTCTCCAGTGTATTTGCCTTTTGATTGTGCTGCTGGTATTTTTTCTAAGCAGTACGTTTTCTTTTTCCTTAATCTTACATAATCCAGTAGTATAATCCTTAAGCAAGTGCACATCAAGCAGTAGAATTAAAAAGAAGGGCCCAGGGAATAAAGACCAGGGACCTGCTGTGGAGAGCTAGGTGAAACCTGAAGGCAGTTTCGCCGGCACTGTTTACCTATTCATCTAATATTTATGGAGGGCTTAATTCATGTCAGAAGCTGCGCCCAGAAGTGGAAAGGGGTGCTGTTGAAAATCGGATACCATCCTTTTCAGTTGAATAGGATGGTGAACATAATCAGAAATATATTAGGAAATGCATCAGATGAGACTTTAATGAATTCTCTGAGATGTGGGGGGATTTAATTTAAGGAAGTCGGTGGGAGTGGCTGTGAATTACGGAATATGTGGCCAAATTCATTAGCAAAAAGCGGAGAGCAGAGCCAATCCAGGCTGAGGCGGGAGCTTGTTGCTGGGGGAGGCCCCCATTGCAAGGGACCCCGAGGAAGGACGCTTGTGACGGGAGAGGTGAGGAAAAGATGGAGGAGACTTTGCAGGCCTCGTAGGTTATAAGGAATTTTGAGAACTGTCAGGCTTCACCAGGAGGCGCTGTTGAAGGAGTTTAGATAGGGGAGGGGCTTGATGGGCAAGACTGGTTTTGACCTAGGGTCACGGCAGGAGTGGGGGAATCGATGGTGAACAGGGAGATAGTTGTAAAGGGATTGTTGCATGATGAAACCAGTAGAGTGGAGACTTGGGAAACTGCTTGGCAGATGCAGCCAAGGGGAAGAAATATGGGCAGGGCCTCAAATTTTGCAGCAACATACTAAATATTTAAGGTGATTGTCCAGTGTGCTCCCAAGTTCTGCATTGGAAACACTTGATGTAGGTATCATAAAAGCAGTAAACAAGGAGACGTGTTAGCCAGGTGTGGTGGCGCCCGCTTGTAGTCCCAGTACTTGGGAGGCTGAGACAGGAGGATCACAGGTTTGTGGCCAGCCTCAGCAACTTGTAAGGCCCTCTGCAACTTAATAAGACCCTGTTTCAAAATAAAAAGTAAAAAAATTGGGCTGGGGTTAAAGCTCAGAGGTAGAATGCTCCTGAGTTCAATCTCGAGTACCACGTATAAACAAAACAAAAATACAGATTTAGGCAGTCCTTGCTGTCTATATAACCCAGGGTTAAATGAAAGTCTCTCAGGTTTATGTACCCAGTTGACAGTTGGAATTCATACGGTTTGCTTGGGGTTTTAAGCAAGTTTAATACTGAGGACTGGCAAAGATGCAGTCAGCTGGGGGGGGGGGTGTTTGAGTCTTTGTGTGCTGGCGTCTTTGCGTTTATTTTGTCTTGACATTGCCCTCCGTTGGCCAGAGGCAATTGAAATCAGGGTGTGTAATCCATGGGCGGAGGAATTCCCTGACAATCCATTGTCGGGCCCTGGCTCTCTGGACACACCTACCGTGGTGGCATTTTTCTTGACAGATGCTGTCGCCCCTCTTACCATGAGACGTGATCTTTGCCCCTTCCTGTTTGCAGACTGGTGATGTACATCGAGAGGGACAGCAGAAAGACCACCCCAGGCAAGGAGCAGCAGCACAGCAGCGCCGAGTACCTGTCGCGGTGCCTGGGCCTGCTCACCCGGCACGTGGTGCAGGAGCTGCCGCGCATCCTCTGTGAGTGGAACTCTCTCCCCGGGCCCCGGGGCTGCTCGCTCCGCTGCCGCTCGGCTCTTCCTCGTCCCCTCGTTCTCGCCCGTCCTTGCAGGCGAGGGCAGGGACGCTACTTCTGAATGTGTACTTTCGAGACTGTTCCTATAATTACTTGGCATCAGTGAAATTGATTGGGACTCAAGCAGGTGAATGTTCCGTTGAGGTGTTACTTGAAGTAGAGCTGGCATTTCAGAACATAGGCAAAAGCATGTTAATTGCTTAGCATTGGGCTGACACGATTATTTGGGGGTAACTTCTCTCAAAAATGTCTACCTAAATCTGGAGAAAGTCATTTTCCCTTGATTGGAACCACAGATCCATTTATTAAAAGAACCTTAAAATACATAGATTCTAATTTTAAAAACTGAAATGTTAGCCAGGCATGGTGGCGCACACTTGTAATTCCAGTACTTGGGAGGCTGAGACTGGAGGATCTGGGTTCACGGCCAGCCTCAGCTACTTAGTGAGGCCCTCTGCAACTTAGACCTTGTTTCAAAATAAAGAATAAGAAATAGGACTGGGGGTATAGCTCAGAGGTAGAATGCCCAGTCCTACCAAAAAAACCCCCTGAAATGTTAACATTTTAATATTAAAGAACTTTGACAACATTGGTTTAGAGTTCAGAGTTTGATTTCTTTGATTTAAAAATTTAAGATAAAAATATGTACCTATAAAAGTATAAAATGATAAATATTTGAAGTACTTACAAAGGATATATCTTTCATTGTTTATGGAAATTAACATATGGGATATGGAGATATATATACACATGTGTGTATATATATGCGTGTGTATATATATATGTGTATGTATATATGTAGCTTAAATCTTTCCAGGCTTTTCCTGCAGATGTAGATATAAACTGAAAGTGCTTAAAATACCAAGTTTGGTTACACTATTAAGACTGAGAAATTCAGAATATTAAAATAACGACAGTATCTTTGTGGCCAATTCACAATAACCTTTTTCCCATACTGAAATGTTAGGGGATTTTTTTTTCTCTACTAACAAAAAATAGAGCACCTCAGAATTTATTTTGGATTATAACTTTTTTACCTCCAACCTGAAGATTACATCTTGTTAATTGGTAGCTGAGATTCTTGTTACTAGACTTAATCTATTTCAGGATATAAAAGGATTCTGATGCCACAAAGCAAGTCTACTATCAGATTTGTCATCCAGTGAAAAGTTTTAGGAACTAATTCTTTTTTTTTTCTTCTATCCTGTTCTATTTTTTAGGAGTTGTGATCTATAATCTATTCATTTACAATTTTAATTTTTCCTGCTTATCAAAGGAATATGTGATCGCAGCTAAAGTTTGCTTTTGTGAGTGTAGTACTAGGTATAGAACCCAGGGATATTCTACCTTTGAGCTACACCCCCAGCCCTATTATTTTAATTTTGAAACTGAGCCTCACTAACTTCCTGGGGCTATCCTTGAACATGCGATCCTCCTGTCTCAGCCTCCCAAGTACTGGGATTATAGGCATGTGCCACTATGCCCAACTATAGCTAAAGTTTTGAAAATGCAAAAATGAGTTCTGAAACTACTACTACACTATAGTTGACTGTAAGTTCTATTAAATTTCTAGGTGAGAAGTTGTTACTCAGTGTATATGTAGATATCTAATATATATACACACACCACACACACACACTGTCCCCAAGAATCTACTTTGTCAATATTTCAATATTGGTGAATAAAAATGACACTTTTTGTGTGTTATATTGGAGATTGAGCCCTGGGGCATTCTACCTCCTAGCTAGACACCTCCCCCCCCCAAACTCTTTATTTATTTATTTTTTTGTGGTATTGGGAATAGAACCCAGGGGCATTCTATATCTGAGCTATACCACCAGCACAATTTTTTTTATTTTGAAACAGGGTCTCACTAAGTTGCTAAAGCTGTCCTTAAACCAGTGATCCTCCTGTCTCAGCCTCCCAGGTACTGGGATTACTATCATGTGCCATCACGCCTGGCTCCTCTCTTTTTTTTTTGAAACAGGGTCTAAATTATTGAGACTGGCCTCTAACGTGTGAACCTCCCATCTCAGCCTCCCAAGTACTGGGATTAAAGCCCACATCACTTAACCCAGCCACCCACTTCTTTTATTAGAGATCAATTACCCTCGAAATCCCGTTATCCCCTGTCGCCTGTCCTGACCTCACGCCCACTCTGGTACTTCCCAGGCGACATCCTGACCGCCTTGGCGAACGTCTCTGGTCGGAAGCACCCTTCGACGGTCCAAGGGAAGCAGCTGAAGGTCTGTCTGCCCCTGATGCCCGTCGTGCTCCACCTGGTCACGTCACAGGTACTGCCGTTTGGGGAAAATACGAGACAGGTGTGGCTCCCCCCCGTGTCAGCTGGAGGTGGGGCACACGAACTCAGACTGCATGCTGTCATTTTTTGTGGTGGTTCCCTCAAGCTAAGACTGT
Organism: Graphiurus murinus; assembly: GCA_004027655.1. Lineage (NCBI taxonomy): Eukaryota > Metazoa > Chordata > Mammalia > Rodentia > Gliridae > Graphiurus > Graphiurus murinus. The sequence goes on from PVLC010022570.1 coordinate 15,851, forward strand.
TGGTAGCTTTCAGGCTTTAATCTGGGAACTCTGATTGTACACAGGTGTTCCGACCTCAGGTGGTGACGGAGGAGTTCCTGTTCAGCTACGGGACGATCCTCGTAAGTGATGCCTCGGCTTTTCATGTTCTTAATAAAAACGTAGCCCTGCCTCTGTTTGTGGAACTGGGTGTCAATGCGAGGTAATTTAAAAATTCTCGTGGCATTTATTTGTCTCCAGGGAAGTGACCTTTTTACATTTTTATCTGTTGACTGTAATAAAGTTTGACATTTAGAGGAAAAGCACACAGTCCTCCTGATAATGGATTGTGTTCAGAGACCGCCCAAATGGGCTGAGCCAGCCCCCAGAAGCACTTTCATCCACTTTGGTATTAAACGTTGTGAAAAAAACTTAAAACTGGCGAAAGTGGATTGCTAGGAATCTGTTCTTGTCACGGACTTCAGTCACGCAGTCTCCCTCTGGTGGCTTTTTTTGTGTGTGTGTGGTACTGGGGATTGAACTCAAGGGCATTCTACTTCCAATCTATACCCCCAGCCCTATTTATTTTTGAAACAAGGTCTCACTAAGTTGCAGAATGCCTCACTAGGTAGCTAAGGCTGGCCACGAACCCGGATCCTCCGGTCTCAGCCTTCCGAATGCTGGGATTACAAGTGTGTGACACCACACCTGGCTGGTGGCTTTTCTTAATGTAGGTTAAGCTCAGTTTTCTCATTTTTTGTGTATGTTACTGGAGATTGAACCCAGATTGAGATTGTTCTACCTCTGAGCTACACCCCGAAACCAGTTTTTTTTTTTTTGAAACAGGTTCTCCCTAAGTTATTGACGCTGGTAGATTTAGGACTCTATTCATAATACACAATGTACAGTTTTTTGTATATATTTTATATTAGATATTCTAACCATTGGAACATAGACCGATTTGTACTCGGGGCCAATGGCTTATACTTAGGCTGTTTTTTGTTCTGGGGTCATCTTGTATTTTATTTGCCATTATCACGCATGCAATGTGTGTGTTATTTTGAGCCAAGAACAGGGCCTGTTGTCTCTGCACTTCTACGACACAGGTACCCGCCGCCGGCGGTGACTGTCTCCTGGAGGTGTTGCTCACGGGGCGCCTGTTCTATCCAGAACATTCATCTGGGGCCAAGGCCTTGGTGGGCTCACAACCAAGCTGCTGGGTCTCGTCTCTCGGGGGGGGGGGGTGTTGGGTGATCCTGCAACAGGGCCCCTGCATCGAGTGTGGGTGCACAGTTGAGGGGGGACACAGAGGGGCCCAGGAACTAAAGACAGTGGCGCACCCCGAAGATGGGCCCGGGGAGCCGACCCTCCTGCATCTCGATCCGGGTCCCGCAGGCTCCAGCTTCCCCGGAGACTGGGATCTCACCCAGTCTGGTGTCCTCACTGCGGCCCCAGGTACTGAGAGTGTCTAGGGCACGTCACCAGAAAGGATCGCGCGTCTGGGGGACGGTGCTCCCTTTGCAGGTGTTCTACGTCACGACTGAATTTATGCCGGCGTTTAACCCTCGTGGATAGTGATTTGTATGTTTAAAAATGACTTTGGCTTTAATATATTTTTAGTATTTAATCAGTTTGAAACTATAATTATAGTGTTTGTGATATAGAAAGAGTGTTTAGTGATTTGCATAAGTTATTAAGAAATGATAGGCGAAGCTTTGGGCAAAATACTAATTACCTAAATTTTATTTCCAGAGTTATTTTGAAACCTCCATTTATTAAATATCTTTTTTTTTTTTTTTTTTTTTTTAGGGTCACATTAAGTCGATAGACTCGGGAGAAACCAACATAGATGGAGCTATAGGTAAGGGGCCACGGGGTATCTTACGTCTGAGGTGCTTTGATACTGTGATTTAGAAAACGCATGTAAATGCCTGTAGTAATAGCTGGGCGTGGTGACACACGCTTGTAATCCCAACATTCGGGAGGCTGAGACTGGAGGATCCGGGTTCGTGGCCAGCCTCAGCTACCTAGTGAGGCCCTCCGCAACTTAGACTCGGTTTCACTGTTTCAAAATAAAGAATAAAAAATAGGGCTGGAGATGTAGCTCAGAGGTAGAATGCCCCTGAGTTCAATCCCCAACACCGCAAATAAAAAATAAAAATAATAGTAATAATAAACCATGTTCCTAGGAATGGCAGCCTCGGAAGAATTTATCAAGATCACGTTGTCGGCCTTCGAAGCCATCATTCAGTATCCTGTCTTGCTGAGAGATTACCGCTCTACGGTCAGTCTGGGCAGCTTTTGACAAAGGCGCTTTTTCATTTTCTTGGCAATTCTGTGTTCACCAGTCCTGTGTTAATTCTGCCTCAGCGCAAGTGTCTTCCTCGCATGGAATCCCATTTGGAGAATCAGGCAGGGCCTAGAAAGCCTGTCTCCTTCCTTGTTGACGTCCTGGGGGTTTTCTTCATTTCTGTTCTTTCCCTCTGGCCCATGCCTTTCCCCAAGCTTGTCTCCTCTTTCTCCTCCTCTTCCTCTTCTCTTCCTCCTCCTTGCTGAGCACCAGCACAAACCGTGTCAAGAGGATCTCTCCACTTCGGCCCTGGGGCCTCTCAGAGGTGCTGTTCCGAGTACCGACCATGCAGGGCGTGCAGGACGTCTAGCCGCAGCCCTGGCCCCTGCCTCCAGAGCCGGGCAGTGCTCTGTGGATGGTCCTTTTTCGTCAGTCTGGAGAGTTCTCCGCTATCATCAGTGCTTATTCCCTCTCTGTCCCACCTTCTCAGACAGTTCAGATCACCTGTCCCTGAGACTTTCTCTCTCCATTTTCTGAACTTTGACCTTTTGGTGGATTTCATCCTTTCCTCTGTCACTGTTACATTCTAAATTCTATGTGTTTTTCTGTTACCATTCATCTGCTGGATACAGCTATTGAGGTTTTTATTTTATTTTTTCGGTACTGGGGATTGAACTCAGGGGCATTCTACCTCCGAGCTACACCCCCAGTCCTATTTTTTATTCTTTATTTTGAAACCGAGTCTCACTAAGTTGCGGAGTGCCTCACTAGGTAGCTGAGGCTGACTGTGAACCCAGATCCTCTGGTCTCAGCCTCCCGAATGCTGGGATTACAAGCATGCGCCACCATGCCCGGCTTATTGAGGTTTTTAATTTTGATTGTTTTTTATTGGTAGTTCCATCGTCTCCAAAAATTCTGCTTGTCTTTTTTCTCTTAAAACTATTGCTTTTTGTGGTTTCCTGATCACTGTAGTTTCTACTTTTTACTTTTCACTTTTTTTTTTTTCCAGTACTGGGGATTGAACCCAGGGGCATTCTACCTCCAAGCTACACCCCCAGTCCTATTTTTTATTTGAAACAGGGTCTCACTAAGTTGCAGAGGGCCTCACTACGTAGCTGAGGCTGGCCACAAACCCGGATCCTCCTGTCTCAGCCTCCCAAGTACTGGACTTACAAGCGTGTACCACCACACCCAGCTACTTATTCACATTTAAAAAATGTAGCCGCCCTATGGCACATCTGGTAATTCCCATATCACGAAATAGCAAAAGTCTTTTGTCTGCGGTGTCTGTTACATCTGGCTCATGCCTAAATCATCCCATTTTCATGGTGGGGCTCTTGGTTCGCTCCTCCTGGCCATTGTTCTTAGTCTATTTGTGGGTGTTCCCTGAAACCAACTATGGCTGTTCCTTCCTCCAGAAAGGCCTCATGCTTGCTTCTGCCAGATAGCTAAGCGCCCTGCCGGTTGGAACCCTGCCTCACCCCAAGGTCACCTACACCCGGCATGCAAATCCCTGAGAGTACAACCCTGAGACCGTCGTTTCCTGGGGCACAGTCCTGAGGCTTTGGCGTGTGAAGGTGCATGCAGGGATTGGGGACTAGATCGGGTCTTGCCTTAGTTTGAGAGCGTAAATGGCCTCTGCGCAGGCGCCCCGCTAAGTGTGAGGAGATTCACAAGACTCCCTACTGGGAGGAGTGGGCCCTCAAAAGTCCCCCTGGAGCCCTGTCAGGATGGCTGGGGGGTGCCTCCGGTGGTCAGCCCCACACTACCTAAGACATTCGCCCAGGAAGTTGGTCTAGAGGTCCCCTCCCCCGTCCTTTCAGACCTTAAGTCTTTTTAGTATTTTGTTCTTTTATGTTTTATCTAGCATTTTTCATTGTTAGTAAGAGTGTTGATCCAGGTAGCCCTGCTCTCACCATACCTAGAAAACCCTGTTTGTCATGGCTGTTTTTTTAGCCATGAGTCTCAAGTCTACGATTGAGATATTACTTGCTAGGATGTGGCTTATTGATTCTTTTTGCCTAATGAACAATAACCTCATGACTAATTTGTTAAGATCCAGTGTTTATCTGTATCGCCTTTAAGTAGAAAGTTAATTAGTTCTGCTCATGAAATGCAAGCATACTAATTATGGAAGCTGCAGCCTCAATTGTGATAGAAAAAGTATCATCGCAACTCAGAGCTTCATAAATACTTTTAATGCCGTAACTCATGGGAAATCTCCTAATTACCTCTTCCTGAGCATGGCGGAATGCATGAAGATGCAGATCCGCACCCCAAGGAGAGCACAGCATTGTTTGAAATTTTCGCACACTCTCCATTCAAGGTTCCTGATCAATACTTTATTTACATGGATGTGGCTAAATGTGGTTAACTCTTCCTGAACCCAGGCGCTTGACTCGGACTTTCCCTAGAGTTTCTAGAATGTTCAGTGCCTCAGAGGTGGAAGTCTTTAGTCTGGCTTTATAGAGCAGTCAGAAAACTCCAAGAATTTGGTTTGCACACAATTTGTTCCCACTCGTAGTGGTTCCAAAAAATATAGCAAATCGAGAAAGGTATTTTCGTTATTAGAAAACTGTTGGCAGTAGCCGGGCGTGGTGGCGCACGCTTGTAATCTTGGGAGGCTGAGACCACAGGATCCAGGTTCAAGGCCAACCTCAGCTACTTAGGCTCTCTGCAACTTAGTAAGACCTTGTTTCAAAATAAAGAATAAAAAAATAGGATGGGGGGTGTAGTTGGAGGTAGAAAGCCCCTGGGTTCAGTCCCTAGTACTGCAAAACAAAAAACTAATGGCAGTAATATAATTTGCCTAAAACATATATATATATATATATATATATATATATATAATTTGGTATTGGGAATTGCATTCAGGGGCATTCTACATCTGAGCTACATCCCCACCCATTTTTTATTTTGAAAATAGGGTCTCATTTTTCACCTTGCTAAATTGCTACAGCTGGTCTTGAACCTGTGCTTCACCTGACTCAGGCTCCAAGTACAAGAATTACAGGTGCGTGCCATCAAGCCGGCTGGCTATTTCTTTAACTTTAAAAAATGATCTCGGAGCCGGGCGTGGTGGCGCGCGCGCTTGTAATCCCAGCATCTGGGAGGCTGAGACCAGAGGATCCGGGTTCGAGGCCAGCCTCAGCTGCCTAGTGAGGCCCTCTGCAACTTAGACAGTGTTTCAAAATAAAAAATAGGGCTGGGGGTGTAGCTCGGAGGTAGAATGCCCCTGAGTTCAATCCCCAGTACTGCAAAAAATAAAATCTTATTATTTTTTTTATAAATGAAAAGCTTGTCCTTCAGTGAAATTTTAAACTAAAGACTGGAGACTAATTTTGAGTAGTTTTACTCTAAGCCACATATTTGAGTTAGTAAATATTGATACAGAAAAAGTGGAACTCTCAAAAGTCGATAGTGTGAATTGATACAACTACTTTGGAAAGTTATTTGGCAGAAGCTGAACATGTTTATACTATGACTTTAGCCATCTTATATCTAAATGTATTGAATAGAAATGTGAACATATGTTCACTAAGATGCATATATAGGAACGCTCATAGCCATGAACTGGAAACCATCCAAATGTCCAACAGTCACTGGATAAATTCGTGATGGTGCAGTCGTACCTTGGAGGTGTACTATACAGTAATTACTCTTTTTTTTTTTTGGTGGTGGTACTAGGGATTGAACTCGGGCGTTCTACCTTCGAGCTATATCCCCAGCCTTATTTTTTATTTATTTTGAAACCGGGTCTCACTAAGTTTTGGAGTGCCTCACTAGGTAGCTGAGGCTGGCCGCGAACCCGGATCCTCCGGTCTCAGTCTCCCAAATGCTGGGATTACAAGCGTGTGCCACCACACCCGGCTCAGTAATTACTAAATGTGGATAAATGTCGCCAATGTACTATTGAGCTCAAGTTAAGTACAAAATACCATGACTCCAGTTGTACAGAGTTTAAAAGACAAATCGGTTACAAGTCAGGATCGTGGTTTCCCTCGGTGGTCACTAGTTAGGGGAGTGGAGTGGAGTTGGAAGGTCGAGGATTAACTGAATTGTATATTTAGGTTTGGTTACACTGGTGCTTAAGTATCTGACATTTGAATAAAAACGTTCCCGTAAGTATGGAAAAAGTGATTTTCGAGCTGGGTTAATGTAGGCATCGTAAGCTGAGGTGAATAAGCATCTCTCGCCGGTGTGGACTCCCACTCAGCACTAGTTCCCTGTTGCTGCTATGACAAATCGCCTCAAGCGTAGCAGCTTAAAACTCGACAAGTTCCTTACCTTAGGGTTCTGGAGGTTGGGAAGCCTGAAAAGGGTCTTAGGGGCTAAAATCCACGTGTCGGCGTAGGTATGTGCTTTCCGGAGGCTTCGAGGCAAGGGTCCACTTGATCCTTTTTCTGCGTTCCTCGGCTCCTGGTGCCTTTCTGCATCTTCAAGACGACAGTGTAGGTCTCCGTATCTCCTTCTCCCCCCACGTCATTGTCACTTCTTCCCTCACACTTCTGAGTCCTTTGGGAAGGAAAGCTCTGTTTACACTGAGCCTGCTGGGGGCTGCAGGCTGGGAGCACGGTCAGGTCCCCACGGAGGAGGACCCTCTGCTCTGGGTGGGGGGCTTAGTGCCTGGAGAGTGCCTTCCATAACAGAGTTCAGTAGCCCCGGTGGTCTTCAGTTACTCGAGTCAGAGATTGAACAGGAATGGTTTAACTGATGAACTTCCCTTCCCTCTCCATTCTCTCCCCTGCTCCCCTCATGCATTGGCCTTTGTAATTAAATTCAGGACGTACCAGAATTTTTTTTCCTGCGGTACTGGGGATGGCACCCAGGGGCATTCTACCTCTGAGCTACACCCCCAGCCCTATTTTTAATTTTGAAACGGGGTCTCACTAAGTTGCCGAGGGCCTCGCTAAGCGGAGGCTGGCTGCACACCTGCAATCCTCCAGTCTTGGCCTCCCAAGTACTGGGATGACGAGCGTGCCGCCACCACGCCAGGCTCAGAATTCTTCTTTTATCATTTACTAAGAGCCTTTTTGTTAATCATGTCTTTAAAGGAGGAGGCATTGAGAAAATACAGTGGTGAATTAGAATCAGCCTGGGGGTGGGGAAGAGCCGGGGTATAAAGCAAACCCGGGGCGAGGTTTGAAGGGTGCCATGTTAATGGTGTGTGCTGGGCAGCCCTGCTGCATCTAGGGCCTGGAGGTGGCCTTGTGAGGAGGTCATCTCCAGAGGGAGATGAATTGTGCGTGCCTCTGTCTCCCCTCGGCCTGTCCTAGTTGGGGCCCTGCAGGCGTCTTCCCCCAGCCCCGTGAGTGCGGTTGGAGGATGCGGCTGACCGGGCCACACACAGGGCCGATCCGTGGGTGTGCTTGGCTAGGGCGAGCTGACTGGGGCGCTAGTGGGGAAGATGAGGCAGGGGCCAGAGGACTCGGGCCTGCCAAGGGAGCGAGGTGTGAAGCCATTTTCTTAAGTCATTTCAGGGCTTCTCCCAACAGTATTCGGAGATAACGGAGTAATTTATTTTAAAATACTTAATCATAGAGGTGCAGAATCGCACACATGAGTTGGTTCCAATCTCTGCCCTGGGAGAGGCGAGTTTCCCAGAGAGGTTTGCTCTCGGGAACACACACTTCTGGGGTGGGTGGGCAGCATTTGAAAGCTTACCGTCAGAAGTTGATGGTTGAGAGGGTCTTTACTTTTAACATCAGTTATTCCATATTTTCCTATAAAAGTTTTGCTTTTTACCATTAGCTCTTTAAACTTCTTGTCTTAAAAAAAAAAAAAAGTCTGGGGATCCCAGGGAAACACACCATGGTTTGTGTTTCTATCACTGAGCTTCATTATGATGTGTAATTACAATGCACCAATAAAAGTATATTTAAAAAACCTGATTTTTAAAAATAGCCCAGTGTGGTGGTGCACGCTTGTCATCCCAGTACTTGGGAGGCTGAGACAAGGAGGGGATCACAGGTTCGTGGCCAGCCTCAGCTACTTAGTGAGGCCCTCTGCAACTTAGACCCTGTTTCAAAATAAAGAATAAAATAGGGCTGGGAGTGTAGCTTGGAAGTAGAATGCCCCCGAGTTCTATCCCCCATGCCACAAATAAAAAAAACAGGTAGCCAGCTGCCCCCAGATCCTTCAGGTTCGCACATCTGCCCGCCGTTAGCGGTACTGCCTCAAGCACTTGAAGACCCCGCCTGTGCCTGTTTCTAGACCCGCTCTTCCAGTGTGTCCGTCTGACGGTCTGTCTGTCTGCTGTGGGTTTGCAGCACCTCCTTTGCGTCCTCCTAGAAGACTTGGAGACGTGATAGGGCTAACCACCCCCACCTGGTGCTTCCTTGAAAGTTTCCTGTTGCTTTTGACCTTCTCTCTGTATACACTGTAGAATCAATACGAGGAGTTGATTAAGCCCTCACTGCGATGTTTATTTTCCTTGCCTTGGAATTAGATTAACCTGTGGGGGACTGGCCGGAGCCTTCACGGGTCAGGTTGGCCTCACCTGCGCCCCCCACTCTTGGGCGCTTCTGTTTTTAGACGTAGATCTGAGGTCCTCGCCTATACTGTTTTCTCCTGTTCTCTGGAGGGCATGTCTTAGCGCTTCTCATTAAGCCCAGTCTACTGGCAAAACAAATTCTTCCATTTTTGTTTGCATGATAATTGTACGTGGTTCGGAATTCTAGGTAGTGTTTCTTTTTTGTTAACTTCACTTCAACATCTCTATCGGGTGAGATGAACTGAGGTAGGTGGGCCCTCTGTGTGAAGTTTTATAGTTACCAGAGGCTGAGTGGAGGCTGTGTTGTAGCTGTAGGTTTCAGAGGCTGGAATTTCTTTTTTTTTTTGCGGTACTGGTAATTGAACTCGGGGGCATTCTACCTCCGAGCTACACCCCCAGCCCTATTTTTTATTCTTTATTTTGAAACAGGGTCTCATTAAGTTGTGGAGTGCCTCACTAGGTAGCTGAGGCTGGCCTCGAACCCAGATCCTCCGGTCTCAGCCTCCCAAATGCTGGGATTACAAGCGTGTGCCACCACACCCAGCTGGCTGGGATTTCTCCTAGTGGGCTTGATTTTTTTCTCCTGTCGTCTTTGGGTTTTCCTAAGAAATTCTTTTTGTCGTTAGTACTGGGGATTGAATACAGGGGCATTCTACTTCTGAGCTATACCTTCAGAGTGTTTTTTTTTTAATCTTTTGTTTGGAAACAGGGTCTCACTAGGTTCCTGAGTCTCGCTACGATGTTGAGGCTGGTCTGGGACCTGCTTACCCTACCCTCCTGTCTCGGCTTCCTGAGTACGTGGTCTACACATGTGCACCACCATTGTCTGGCTAAAAATTCCTTCTTAAACAAAGTCCTCGTCTTGAGCTTTTTCAGTTGTAATTTTGCATCATTCTCAAGGAGCCCTGTAAGGTGTGGGAGCAAGGGATCCTTTGATCAGGTCTCACTCTTAGTGCACCCCCCCCCCCACACCCCCTCGGGACCTGGGTCGTGACCTTCATAAGGGCTTCTTGCGTAGGAAATGCAGGAAGGCCAGGGGGAGCCAGCAGGCTGAGTTCCCCATGAACCCAGGTCTTCGTTAAAGGGGAACGGGTGTCCTGGGTGTATTTCAAAATGGCTAATGTTCCTTTTCCCGGGCCAGGAGCTTCAGGGAATTCTCTGATCTGTCTCCCTAGAGCTCGGTGGGCAACTGCGGGGTGTACGTACGTCACTATTTACTACGTGATGATGTGAGACTCTGAGTCTCTAATACTCCAATAATAGTATCAGAGAACACAGCAGCTTGGTGGGGCTGTTGGAGGCAAAACGTCTGACTGTGCGAGTATCCCTGAAACTCCAGTTTCCATCTCTGGAGCGAGACCCTGCTTGGCCTCCGATAAGTCGATTACCCTGCAAGTTTTTGTGCCAGTTTTTGGCTCCGGGGAGGTTTCTGCTCCTGGCAAGCTGTGGTTCTCCGTGTCTGCCTCTCTCTCTCTCCTTTGGGCTGGAGGTTTCCCTTAGGACTTTGGTTCTCTGATATAGCTAAGAAAAGTGGTCCATTTCCAGTTCAGCTTTTTCCTTGGGATGGTCATGATTTCCAGGCTCTTTGTGGTTGGTGGGCTAGAACCTGGGTCCCTTAATAGTTTTTTTTTTTTTTTTTTTTTTTGCGGTACTTGGGGGTTGAACTCGGGGGCATTCTACCTCCGAGCTATACCCCCAGCCCTATTTTTTTATTCTTTATTTTGAAACCGGGTCTCACTAAGTTGCAGAGTGCCTCACTTAGGTAGCTGAGGCTGGCCGCAAACCCGGATCCTCCGGTCTCAGCCTCCCGAATGCTGGGATTACAAGTGTGTGCCACCACGCCCGGCTCTGGGTCCCTTAATAGGGATAGGACCTGTAAGGTCATGCTATTGTAAGCTCCTTAGAATTCTATTGTATATGGTATTTCCCCCAGTTTTGTTAATTGATTGCTGTAGGTACATACGAAAGCACTGCTTTGTGTGTCTTTTTTTTTTTTTTTTTTTTTTTTT